>CAJQZJ010031998.1:2902914-2920743 GCA_907164525.1 Lophiomys imhausi | reverse complement strand
TAGATATATCACACATAGCATATACACCCCACATATGCATATACATACCACACATATATACTACACACACCACACATGCACATAACACACAAACATACATACATACCCATATATGTATGCATGTCACACGCATATGCCACATATGCCACACATGTATCTCATATGCATATATACACCACACACATATGCCACACATACCATATATACATCTACACACCACATATGTATACCACACAAAGACAGAGGAAATGAAGGCCTAATAATCAGTTTCATGAAAAACACAGCAGTCTAGGCATCAGCATAAGAAAACAATTGTTCACTAAGTTTTAACATCCCTAATCTGTGTTGCTGCCAAGACTTATTTATGGCATTTCGTTCACTGACTTGAAGAATTTAAAGATCAAGCCAGGCATGGTGGTGCACACCTTTAATACTAGTAATTGGGAGGCAGAAATGGATGGATCTGTATCAGTTCAAGGTCTGGTCTTCACAGCAAGTTCCTGGCCAACCAAAGATACATGCTTCAAAAAAACAAATAAACGGGCTGGAGAGATGGCTCAGCGGTTAAGAGCACTGGCTGCTCTTCCAGAGGTCATGAGTTCAATTCCCAGCAACCACATGGTGGCTCACAACCATCCATAATGAAATCTGGTCCCCTCTTCTGGCCTGCAGATATATACCTGCAGACAGAACACTGTATACATAATAAATAAATCTTTAAAAAAAACAAATAAACAAACAAACAAAAAACCATTTACAGTCCAACATGTTTTTATGTCTTCATCTTTTTACTATTTTCTGTTTCAACACTTGCCATTTTCAATTTGAGCTCACTAGTTTATGGAAATGAATTTTAAAGAAAACTCTTTCCCTTTGTTTATTTGGCATAGGGTTTCCTGTAAACTAGGTTGGCTTCCAACAGGCTGAGCCTGGCCTTGAACTCACTTCTTCCTCTACCTTTCAATCACTGGGATTATAAGTATGTATCACTACATCTGGCTTAAAAAAAAAAAAAAAACTTGCTACTTACACATTTCAAGTTCCTATTACTTCCCACTGCAGTACAATAAGAACCTATGGCCTTGCCTGAATTCACCCAGATTTCCATTTATCCAGCTGAGAATACCCATTTCTATGTAGTGTGAGCTCTCAAAGGCACAAACTGAAGGCATGTGAGGAAAACAACTAAATGTGAAAATTATGAGCCGAGGCCATTGTAGGAGTCATGCTCATGGATTATTTTCTAGTCTTCTTTACCAACGCATGGGCAATAAACAGGCTCCAGTCCCAGGTCAGAATGAGAGAAGCAACTCAGGCAGCAACAGGACGTAAGAGAGCCCAGCTTGTGTGTTGATGGTACATGGCACCGAGCCCCTTTTTACTCCATCTTCATCCTAAGATCTGTGTGATCCTGGACACAGTCTGCACTCTAGCAGGGATCAGACCTCGACCTCTGAATGTAGGCTCAGAGCTGTCCAATGAGGTACTCTCTAAGAACATGTGATTACCATTTCAATTAGATAAAACTGAAGCATCAGTTTTCAATGGCCTCCTTTCAATTATCCCATGGGCAGCACAGAGAGGACAGTTCAAACCATCATCACTGAATGTTTGTTTTTTTGGTAGGGTTTTTTGTTTTGTTTTGTTTTTTTGAGATGAAGTCCCATGATATGGTCCAGGGTGGCCTGAAATTCATGGTCCTCCTACTTATGCCTGCCAACTTCTGGGATTATAGGTGTGCATACCACTGTGCCAGGCTTCATCAAGAGGCAGTGGACTGTGTTGGCTACATGCATGGTACTCCATGTAGACCAGCAGCACTGACATACATGGGAGCTTGTAAGTGACTGAAAAGAGAAATACAAAAGAAAGGACATGACTGTTCCTACGTATAGTGGAGGAGAAAGTTTACTGTATATAAAAGGGACAGCATAGCCAGAGTTAGAGATATCTGGGAGAGTCCAGAGTGGACACGACCCTGAACTATGTGAGGAGATGGAGAGGAAAAGGTTAGGGGAGAGCCGGAAACCCTGTGCAGCAGCCTGGAGAGCAAAGGTTCAAAAAGGGCGGGTAATCAAAATGGTTGGATTATACAGGCAAAAGCTGCTCAGCACCCCCTTCCCCCACCCCGGGCTGCAGAGTTCAGGGTAGGGGCCAGGTATGCAAGCCAGGAGGATCCTAAAACAGGTAGAGACTGAGGGATGCTGGAGAACCTGGCCGCCAGGTTTGTTTTGATATGTTAAATAGGTACCTCAGTCACCTGTCCCAGGGTTTGAGACTTAAAAGTAAGAAAGACAGAACCGCAGCTCTCCAAGTCCAGAAGCCACAGTCTGTGTTTTGAGATCCCCAGGCATTCGCTATAAGAAAACAGTGTCTTGGCTGGGTGGAGAGAGGAATAAAAATTTTGGAGACCCCCGTGGCAGGCAGTGGAGTCAGGCCAGCCATGCTCCAGGAATGGGCTAACCACAAAGCCGATGGTGAAGTAAGATTAAATTCATTCCTGAGAAAAACACGTGTAGGATGTTTCCTGCTGACTAACTAATGGGCTGGTACATTCCACCTGCTTTTCTCCCTTCCCCATTGGGTTGTGGTAAACAATGGGCTGGGCTGGTACTTTCCACTTGTATTTCCCCTCACCCCCTTGGATTGTGATTTAAATACTCTACTCTCCCCCAAATTGTTGTCGCGGCTCCTACCCCTGCGTGGGATATGAGTGGCATCCTCAGTGCACTGATCCCCCCCCCAGAAATAAACCTCTTGCGATTGCATCAAGAAGGTCTCTTGCGATTTTTTGGGTGGCTGTGATATCCTAAGTGTCGGGAGTCGGGAGACAGACTCCCCTCCCCCGGGTGCATTGGCCGGGAATTTGCGGCCACCCCAATCTCCACAAGAACCCACTTGGAGGTGATATTTCTATGCCTTGGGCCTATTTCTGTTCTCTGGTTTGTGAAATTTCTGTCTGTTTTTGTCTCTGATGTCTGATTCTGTTATATGGTTTGCCCAAAAGTTGAGCAAAAGTTGACTTCGCGAAGGTTGCTTTTGGTTTAACAGCCGTTTCCATCTCTTGAGGAGACAGATGGGTGATCAGGCAGACGTGCTAGTGGATCAGCAGCTGTAGCCCTGGGAGACGTCCCAGGAGGATAGGGGACCCCAGGGATGCCTGAGAGGGTCCGATTTGGGTGCCGGGGAGGATACAATGGTCCTCTTGAGAGAGGGGACGCGAGAGACCTCTTAGCTGTTTGTTTCTCTGGAGTGGTGCCGGCATTTGAGATTGAGAAAGATTTTTCGTAGTGATTTTCTGTGTATCTTGTGTTTGTGTTTTGTGTTACTTGTGACAATGGGACAGACCATAACGACTCCTCTAATTTTGACACTGGATCATTGGACTGAAGTTAGAACTAGGGCTCATAATTTGTCAGTTGAGGTTAAGAAAAAACCATAACAGACTTTTTGTGTTTTGGAGTGGCCTACTTTTGACGTCGGGTGACCACCTGAAGGGACTTTTGACTGGACCATTTTTTTTGAGGTAAAAGCCATTGTTTTTGAGGAAGGAACAGGGCCTCATCACGATCAACAGCCATACATTACTGTTTGGCAAGACCTGGTCCAAAACCCACCCCCATGGGTAAAACCTTGGGTGAGAAAAAAAAAAGCCAGGCTCCCAAGCCCTGGCTCTCCATGGCACAGAGGCCAAATTAAAACAAAAGCCAGCTTCAGAAACACCTTCAGCTCCACCTAAGATCTATCCCAAGATTGAGGAGCCACCCGAGTGGCTGAGCCCACCGCCGCTGCCACCCCCCCTACACCCAGGCGTCCCTGGCACCAGCTGGAACTACAAGGAGCAGAGGGGGTAAGGCTGGAAACTGGCACTCAGAGCCGGAGAGGGTTGAGCCCAGAGGGACCCGATTCCACTGTGGCTCTACCTCTCCAAACGCCCGTGCCCCCCCCCCCCCGTGGACCCACCAGCTTTTCAACCCTTACAATATTGGCCTTTCTCCTTGGCTGATTTATATAATTGGAATATAATTGGAAAGCTAACCACCCGCCTTTCTCTGAAAACCCTGCTAGTCTTACAGGTTTGGTGGAATCCCTGATGTTTTTTCACCAACCCACCAGGGATGATTGTCAGCAGCCTTTGCAGGTTCTCTTTACTGCAGAGGAGAGGGAGTGAATTCTCTTGGAGGCATGGAAGAATGTCCCAGGAGACAATGGGACCCCCACTACCCTCCCGAATGAGATCAACGCTAGGTTCCCCCTTGATCGACCAGATTGGAACTTCAACACAGCTGCAGGTAGGGAGCAGCTGACAGTTTTTCTGCAGGACTCTAATGGCAGGTCTCAGAGGTGCGCTCGGCACCCCACCAATTTGGCCAAGGTGAGAAGAGTACTTCAGGGTCCTGTTGAGCCACCATCCGTATTTCTTGAGAGGTTGATTGAGGCCTACAGGCATTACACTCCCTTTGACCCGACCTCTGAGGGACGATGAGCAGCTGTGGCTATGGCCTTTATAGGAATCTTGTTAGAGAGGCAGAGAAAGTGTATCATAAAAGACTGAAAAAAAGAAACAGGAAAGAAAAGAGAGAGAGAAAAGAGAGAGAAGACAGGCGGATTGCAAACAAGAAAGAAACTTGACTAGGATACTGGCCACAGTTGTAGGGAAAAAAAAGAACAGGGCCTAGACAGACAGGGAACCTGGGCAACAGAAGACCCAGACCGAATGGGAAAGGAAAAAAGATGTTTTTTTTTTTCTGCTTAAAGTTATATCCAGACAGTCAACCCATCTTTGCTTTTAAATGGAGAGACCCTGACAATGGACTAACGGGACAATTGACTTGGATTAGATTGCCACAAGGATTCAGAAACTCCCCTACCCTCTTTGATGAGGCTCTTCATTGGGATCTGGCCTCCTTCAGAGCTAAAAATCCTCAGCTAACATTGTTACAGTACGTTGATGATTTACTCTTGACAGCATCAACTAAACCTGAATGCCTCCAAGGAACCAAGAGACTGCTGGCGGAACTGGGTGAGTTGGGATATTGGGCTTCTGCTAAAAAGGCTCAGTTGTGTAAAATTGAGGTCACCTATCTGGGATACACCCTGAGAGATGGAAAGCGATGGCTGACAGAAGCCAGGAAAAAGTCTGTCACCCAGATTCCTGTCCCGACCACCCCACGCCAGGTAAGAGAATTCCTGGGCACTGTTGATTTTTGTAGACTATGGATTTCAGGTTTCACTATGCTGGCAGCCCCCTTCTTTCCCCTCACCAAGGAGGGAGGAGGGTTCACCTGGACCTCTGAACATCAGAAGGCCTTTAAAGATATCAAAAAGGCCTTGTTAATGGCACCAGCTTTAGCCCTACTGGACTTAACCAAGCCTTTCACTCTATATGCGGATGAAAGGACAGGGGTGGCCAGAGGTGTTCTTACTCAGACTTGAGGACCTTGAAAGAGGCCAGTGGCCTACTTATCTAAGAAACTGGATCCTGTTGCAAGCAGATGGCCCACATGCCTGAAAGCTATTGTGGCTGTGGCCTTACTTGCAAGGATGCTGATAAACTGATTTTGGGACAGCAGATTACAGTGGTGGCACCCCATGCCCTTGAGAACATTATCCAGCAGCCCCCTGACCGGTGGATGACTAATGCTAGAATGACCCACTACCAGAGCCTATTATTGACTGAGAGGGTGATATCTGCTCCCCTGGCTGTCCTGAATCCTGCTACTGTACTACCTGAGACCAGTGCTCTGCTCCTGTCCATCGCTGCCCTGACCTCCTGACAGAAGACCGACCCTGGCCAGGAAGTCCAAACTGGTACACTGATGGAAACAGCTTCATGGTTAAAGGTTTTATAGATACATCTTCAGGGTGAGTGGAGGCCTTCCCTACAAGGACTGAGACCACTAATGCAGTGGCTAAGAAGATTCTTTTTTTTTTTTTCTTTTTTTTTTTTTTTTTTTGGTTTTTCGAGACAGGGTTTCTCTGTGTAGCCCTGGCTGTCCTGGACTCACTTTGTAGACCAGGCTGGCCTCGAACTCACAAAGATCCGCCTGCCTCTGCCTCCCAAGTGCTGAGATTAAAGGCGTGCTCCACCACCGCCCGGCTTATAATTTTTTTTTTTTGGTTTTTTCGAGACAGGGTTTCTCTGTGTAGCCCTGGCTGTGCTGGACTCACTTTGTAGACCAGGCTGGCCTCGAACTCCCAAAGATCCACCTGCCTCTGCCTCCCAAGTGCTGGGATTAAAGGCGTGCGCCACCACTGCCCGGCAAGATCTAAGAAGATTCTTAAAGAAATTTTTCCGAGATTTAAAATACCCAAAGTAATTGGGTCTGATAATGGACCCGCTTTCGTTGCCCAGGTAAGTCAGGGACTGGCCACTCAACTGGGGTTTAAATAGTAATTACATTGTGCCTATCGTCCCCAGAGTTCAGGACAGGTAGAAAGGATGAATAGAACCCTAAAAGAGACCTTGACTAAATTAGTCTTAGAGACCAGCGGTGGGAGAGACTGGACAGCCCCCCTTCCTTTTGCCCTGTTCCAGGTCAGAAATACCCCGGGGCTGACTCAAGCTGACACCTTATGAGATTCTCTGTGGGAGCCCTCCTCCTCTTACTGAGGTGGGCGGAGTATTTGATCTTGATGTTGTCCTTGTTCACTCACTCACATGAAAGCCCTAGAGGTGGTCCGGCGTGAGGCCTGGGAGCAGCTCAGAGAGGCGTATGAAGCTGGAGACCTGAGCATGTCTCATCAGTTCCAGGTTGGAGACATTGTACTCGTCCAGCACCATCGAGCTGGGAACCTTGAGCCTCGCTGGAAAGGACCATACCTGGTGCTCCTGACCACTCCCACCACAGTGAAGGTAGAGGGCATCTCTGCTTGGATCCATGCCTCACATGTGAAGAAAGTTCCTGAACCTCCTAAGGATGAATGGAGATTGGAAAAGACTGTGGACCCTATTAAGCTGTGCCTGCGTCGCAGGTGCTCTTCAGATAAGAAATGACAACCCCCATACTCCTCAAAAACTCACCTGGCAGGTGGCTTCCCAAACTGGGGAAGTCGTCTGGTCAATCTCTAAGGTAGCCCCCCCCTTGGACATGGTGGCCTCCTTTGACACCTGATGTCTGTGCCCTGGTTGTGGGAATAGAAAGCCAGCCATGGGAAATACCCTGTCTCTCTGCAGAGAAATCCAAATAGGTGAGACCCCTCAACCATGACTATTCTACCACCAATCAACAGGCTGGATATGGCACCATCGGGTGTAGTTACCCTAGGGCAAGAAGTCGGATAAGGACATCATCCTTTTACCTTTGCCCCTGGGATGGGAGGACCAGAGAACAGGCTCGGAGATGTGGAGCCCTAGAATCCTATTACTGTTCCTCATGGGGCTGTGAGACCACGGGACAGTCCTACTGGAACCCCTCTTCATATTGGGATCTTATCAGAATGAGTTGGAATGAAACCACACCTGGAAATCTGCTCCATACCTGTGAGCAGAATGGGTGGTGTAACCCACTTAATATTACCTTCACTGAAAAAGGAAAATTAGACAGAGGGTGGATCAAAGGATACCAATGGGGACTCCGGTTCTACGTAAGTGGCCCCAACCCTGGCCTAACAATAGCCCTTAAACTAACAGTTGAGTTTCTCCCTGCTGTTCCAGTGGGCCCTAATAAGGTACTCGCTGAACAAGGCCCCCCGGCCCCTGCACCTGTGCCACCACTAAAAGAGATTCAACCTCCTTCCGAGGCTGCCACTCCGAGCCTGGTAACGGGACTGAACTCTACCCCCCTGGCTCCATCTTCTACGGGACAAAGGCTACTAGGCTTGATCCAAGGAGCTTTTCAGGTCCTAAATGGATCCAACCCCAACATGACAGATTCTTGTTGGCTCTGTCTAGCCTCTGGACCCCCTTACTATGAGGGCATTGCTGTATCAGGTACTTTTAATAACACCACCAGCCACGAGGCCTGTTCATTGCCTGAAAAAATTAGACTGACCCTAACTGAGGTATCAGGACAAGGGACTTGTTTAGGAAACCCACCCGATGCCTATAGACACTTATACAATGAGACCTTGGAATCCCCAAAGACTTCTGATACCAGATACTTATATCCTGGCATAGATAAGTGGTGGGCCTGTAGCTCAGGGTTGACTCCCTGCGTCGCTACCAATGTCTTTAATGATACCAAAGATTACTGTGTATTAATACAACTTCTGCCTAGAGTACTCTATCACCCAGATGATGCCTTCATAGATGAATTCGACTTCCGGCCTAGAAGATATTGGCAAGAACCAGTTTCCCTCACACTGGCGGTGATAGTAGGATTGGGCATAGCGGCTGGGATTGGAACAGGGACTGCTGCCTTGGTAATGAGCCAAGATAATTTTAAGGAGCTAAGGGCAGCTATGAATGAAGATCTGAGGTCCCTCCAACAGTCCATTGTCAGACTTGAAGAATCACTAACATCGCTATCAGAGGTTGTTTTACAGAACAGGAGAGGTCTAGACCTGTTATTTTTACAGAATGGAGGGTTATGTGCAGCACTGAAAGAGGAATGCTGCTTTTATATTGACCACTCTGGGATTATTAGAGACCCTGTGAAAAAACTCAAAGAAAGGCTAGACCAAAGGCAAAGAGAGAGGAGCGCTCAACAGGGATGGTTTGAAGGATGGTTCAGTAAGTCCCCATGGATGACCACCCTCATTTCAACTCTAATAGGACCCCTTCTAATCCTCTTATTAATCCTTACCTTAGGACCCTGTATCTTAAATAGACTAGTTACTTTTGTTAGAGAAAGAATAAATGCTGTACAGATCTTAATGCTTAAACAACAATATCAAGGTTGGTGGGGGTACAATGATGATGAATTTGATGAAACAAATGCATAGGTTCTAAGATTAGAACAATGGACTAGAAGGAGTGGGGAATGAGAGGAATAAAAATTTTGGAGACCCCTGAGTCAGGCCAGCCATGCTCCAGGAACTGGCTGACCACAAAGCCGATGGTGAAGTAAGATTAAATTCATTCCTGAGAAAAACAGGTGTAGGATGTTTCCTGCTGACTAACTAATGGGCTGGTACATTCCACCTGTATTTCCCCTCTCCCCTTGGGTTGTGGTAAACAATGGGCTGGGCTGGTACTTTCCACTTGTATTTCCCCTCATCCCCTTGGATTGTGATTTAAATACTCTACTCTCCCCCAAATTGTTGTCGCGGCTCCTACCCCTGCGTGGGATATGAGTGGCATCCTCAGTGCACTGATCCCCCCCCCAGAAATAAACCTCTTGCGATTGCATCAAGAAGGTCTCTTGCGATTTTTTGGGTGGTCGTGATATCCTGAGTGTCGGGAGTCAGGAGACGGACTCCCCTCCCCCGGGTCTTTCAGTGGTGGCGGCGGCGGCGGTGGCAGTGGCGGCGGCTGCCACACGCCTTTAATCCCAGCACTTGGGAGGCAGAGTCAGGCGGATCTCTGTGAGTTCAAGGCCAACCTGGTCTACAAAGTGAGTCCAGAACAGCCAGAGCTGTTACACAAAGAAACCTTGTCTCGGAAAACAAAAACAAAACAGAACAAAACAAAAAAAAGAAACATTGTCCTAGATGATCTAGGAGACGGACCTGAGACTTACAGGAAAGAAAGAGCTGCATCCAGACACCCAGCTTGGGCTCAAGAGCTGCAGGGTCACTTCCTGCAGGGGCCTGTCATTAGCACTGCTTGTTAAAACAGAAAAACATCTGGCTATCTCTTCCAGTCACAACTTAACAACCGGTGTCTGAGCACCTGTTGCTGTGGCGTGTTTGTCTTCCTCTCATAAAAATAACTAAAAATCTGAGGCCTTTCCTTGGAACCATATGTTGGCCTATTGTCTTCATGGGCTTCACTGGCCTTCACAAACAGCCCTACAGGTGGCTTCTATTACTAACTGTTTTACAGTGAATACTCTGAGGCCTAAGAAGTAATTCCAGGGCACAGTGACGAAAGTTCTGCCCCCGTGGCACCTGAGCTCCACAGGACACAGGAGAGAGGCTCATTCCAGGCTGCTGGCAGTTCCTGGAAGACTGCAGCTTTGTGGGGTTCCCTGCTAGCTGCTCTGAGCCCCAAGACAAAGTCTCCTTCCACAAGAAGCACGCATCCTGTGTCCTGTCCGGTTCTCCTTAGCTTCCTAGGAGGCCCTGGGTTCTGATTCACAGTGTCAGGTTATAACCTTCCTCCTTTGACTCCTTGAGCTCATTCTAGTGGTCAACTCTTTCTCAAAAATCCCTAGAAAAACCTCAAGAAAGAGACAGGAAATGACTAAAATTAACTCCTACCAAGGTGCTCCGGCTTGCCCATCCCCAAGCACTTCAGGCCGCCTTTCACTCCCCTCTCCCCCCCCCCCCTCAGCATCCCCCTCCCCCATCCCACCCCACCTAGAACAGCCAGAGAGTCAGCTGGTTCCTGCCCAACCTCAGAGGCTGAGGTGAGCCATCACTTTCCCTGCCCCAGCTGAGGCGTGGCTTCTGCAATCCCTCCCTACAAGGTTGCCACCCCGAATTCTCAAAACAGCCTGTTAGGGTTGGAGAGCCAGCTACTCCAGAGTATGGTTCCAGTCTCATGAATTTAAAACGAGCACACTTAAAGCCCCAAAGTGCCCACTAACAGACTTGAAACTAACTCTGCCTTCAAGCAGACACGCCTTGGGCTCAGCCTGGAGGACGCAGGCTCTCCAGGCCTTGGCTTCCAGTGACCCGGAAAGGCAAGTGAGGAAAAGCCATCTGTCAGCACCAGTCCCGCTTGTTATGGTGTGTTTGTGACACGTTGTTCAGAATCAATAGGAAAAAAAAAAAAACCCCAGGGAGTCTTCTAGCTCCTGCCCTCCAACACTCTGCCTATTTGAAACTGGCAGAGTTTGAAATCTGGAACAGCTGCAATTATGTCTCTGTATCTCCCCCATCCTTCTCCTGAGCATGGGCAGCAAGGGCTCTCCACATGCAGCAGGTGCTCAATGGATGTGTAGTCAAAGAGAAGATGTAAATGTATGGGACTGCAGGGATTACTATTGCTAAGCTCTCAAAGGAGTTTCCTGGTACTTTGTAGCTCTCTGGTCCTTCTTCAATCCACTTAAAGCATCCTATAAGATTTCAGGGAGTGGACCCTTCCATCATTCCTGTTTAGTAACTGGGAAGGCTGGAGATGGGCAGGGTGTTCTGGTTGCCTCCTGGTGCAGCAGGGTAAATTGAGTCTGCCTTGTTTGTACATTAAGCTTTTCTGTCTGGACTGTGCCAAGATCAAAGAGGAAAGAGCCTCGACCAGCCATTCAGTCTGGCTGACTGAAGTCCATCTGGAGGTGACCTGATAGGAGGAACTATGTTCTGTGGCTGCCAAATTGCCCCTGGGGGAGAGGCAAAGCCAGGTCAGCCAGGGCTCCAGTCTACACCAGCTCTTGTGCTTCTCACAGGGAACCCGGAGAGGAAGGACAGAAAAGTGAGGTAGAATCCACAAACAGAAACCAAAAGCCACTTTGGGATGGACCCTGGCCAAGGCTGCCATCCAACCCTGTGAGGACCCAGCACAGAGCACAGGAAAAGGCACTTAACTTAAATGTTTCCCAATACTACCAGCCTTGCGGAGGCTCAGGGAAGCATCAGCTCCGGGTTGGGCTGTGCCCTTTATTATCAAGCGGCATTCTGCACACACCCACATTTAGCTTTTTCATCAAGCTGGTGAGGTGGAATAAATGGGTTCTTTATATCTACATAGGATGCTGGTCCAAATGGCCTCATTAAAGAACAGCACTGTGGAGAGGCATTATGTTTAGTGGATCACTGTTCAAAACCAGACTTTCTAGAGCTCTCCTGGAATAGGCCATTGATTTCGTGGTCTTGAGTATTATTGCCATCAGCACACAGCATGGATGAGGTCCATGTCAGGGTTCACCTGGAATATTCCAGTTCAGAGAGAAACCATGCCTTCTCCTGGTGGCTTATGGGTGGCTAGGAATAACTCCCTCCCTCTTCCAAGATATCATGCAGTCCAACGATGCCTCAAACTGGCTCTGTAGGAGATGATGACCTTGAACTTCTGACATTCCACCTTTGGAGTTTAAGCTGCCTCACCTGGTTGATGCAGTTCTGAGGACTGTACCCTGATGTAGAGCATGCTAGGTCAGTGTTCTACCAACTGAGTTAGAGTCCCAGCCTGACCTAGAGCTTCTGAAAGTCTCAGTCCATGTGACAAGAGTTTAGTTTATAGTAATCCTAACAGCAGCACCTACATTATGCATGGCACTTCAGCTTTGCAAAGCTCTGGGGTATCTCGGCCTCCCACCCTTTAACCCAGGAAGCTCAGGCTTCACCTCCCTGGCCGCTGGAGCCTCCCTCTCTCTAGCTGCGGTGAAGGAGCTGGTTCTGAGTTTCAATCCGAAATCCATCACACCTAGTGGGGAGGGGTCGGCTGAAACATTTACTCAGAAGATTTTGTTCTTCCCAGGCATAGCGGAACACCCCTATGACCACTTCACTTGGAAGGTCGAGGCAAAAAGATTGTGAATTTAAGGCTGAGCCGGACTCCACAAAGAGACTGTCACAAAAACAAAGCAAATATGTATGTGTGTGTGTGTGTGTGTGTGTGTGTGTGTGTGTGTGTGAGAGAGAGAGAGAGAGAGAGAGAGAGAGAGAGAGAGAGAGAGAGTGTGTTTGTGTGTGTATGAGTGCAGAGCTGGTTGGGGCTGTGGCTCTCAGTAGAGCTGCTTTGCAGAAGCCAATAGAGGCAAGCCAAGATGAAGGTTGTAGCATTACGTGCAACAGTACAAGTGAGAGGTGAAAGAACAGAAGGTGCAGGTACCCCACTTCCATTTTCTGCCACGGAACGGCCCCAGTGAGGATCAACAGTGTTGGGTGCCTGCAGTCCCTAGTGGGGGATTTTCACTGCTGAGGGACTCAGCAAAACCCTGCACATTTATAGACCAGGGAGCCAAGTGTCAAGGATGACAGCATGGAGGTGCGGCATGAGGCAAGGCCCAGGAGCAAAAGAGCCGCTCATGTTGAGTTATAGTGGACCCTAACTAAGCCTGTCCCCTCTGCGCAAGGCTCCCTGGGAAGGAAGCTCTAGGCAGAGGCACACGGTTGTGCTGCCTAGTTTTCTGTAAGTTTGACACAAGCTACAGTCATTTGAGAGGAGAGAACCTCAGTTGAGGAGATGCCTCCATAAGATCAGGCTCAAGAAAAGCCTTCAGGGCACTAAGTGCAAGCTAGTAAGCAGCACTCCTCCATGGCTTCTGCTTCAATCCCTGCCTCCAGGTTCCTGCTTTGAGTTCCTGCCCTGACTTCCCTCAGTGACTGACTGTAACAGGAGGGTTGTTCCCTTTGGTCACGGTGTTTTATCACAGCAGTAGGAACCTTAACTCAGACAGCTAAGTGAAGACCAGGGAGGGTGTTTGCATGAGCCTTCCTGGTTGGCCGTGGCAGAGTGCAGAGCAAGTCACTCTCAGGTGTTTGGTCAGAAGCTAGACTCTCTCTAGTATTCTGACAGATAACACAGCCATTGATTTTAAATATTTAGATTGACTTGATTTGGTGGGTGCACAGCTGGAATCAGGGTGGAGGGGTTTTGGCTGTATCCTATTATGGTTTGAATATGAATTATCTCCGATAGGTACATGTGTTAGACACTCAATCTCCAGCTTGTCAGCTTGTTTTTATTTACTTGCTTGAGAATTTCATATGTGTATAAGTGTTTTAATCATGTCAACCCCATATGACCTCATTGACAACTCCCAGAACCGTCCTCTATCACATCCCCCTCCTGACTTCATGTCTTCTTTTCACAGCACACTGGGTCCTGTCAGGGGTGTCTTTTATGTGCATGGGCGTTACAGACCACCCACTGGAGCATGGGCAACCTAATGGGGGCCTCTTCTCTGAAGACAACTGGCTCTCTACCCTGGGAGCCTTCAGTTGCCAAAGCTCCTCATCTATGGTGGTCCTTCATGAGCCCCTCTCTGGTGGATCTTGTGTAGGTTTTACAGACAAACCATAGCTACTGTGAGCTCTTGAATGCAAAGATGTAGAGAAGACAGCAGACCTCTCTAACCTGTGCCTCTTGCGGTCTTTCCACCCCTTTGTGTGCACTGTTCCCTGAATGATGGCCATTCATATATTTTCGGAGGACCTGGAAACTTTAGGAGGTGGAGCCAGCAGGCTCTTGGGGATATCTCATCCTTCCCATTTCCGTCAACCATGAAGTGAACAGCTGTCCCCACCCCTGCATGCTCACACAGCTGCGTAAGACTAAGCAATCATGAACTTAACGCTCTGAAACAAGGAGCCAAAATAAATCCTCCCCCTGTAAGTTGTTTGTGCCCGCCTTTGGTCACAGTGGGGCCAAACTGATGATATATCATGATGATGATATATCACTCTGCAGCAGAGTGGACATAAGCAGAGCTGTGGACTTGGACATTAAGGAAAGCTATTCTTGGGAAGGGCTCCAACCCTGCCAGCCTGCTGTGTAGACTGAATTATGAGCCCATTACCTTTGTCTCCTTGTGTTCCTCCTGTGGATATATTACATCAAGTACAAAAGGAGCTTTTCTGATGTACGTAATTTATTAATCAAAGGCCTTAAAGTGAACAGATCTTCCTGGATTCACTGGATGGCTCCAGGGCAATGCTGGGATCTTTAGTAAAAGAGTAAAGCAGAGAGCTGGATGGTGGTCGCTCACGCCTTTAATCACAGCACTCCGGAGGCAGAGGCGGCCAGATCTCTAATTTTGAGGCCAGAGTGGTCTACAGATTGAGTTACAGGACTACACAGAGAAACCCTGTCTAAAAAAACTAAACACCACACACACACACATACTCACACATGCATGCACATGGACATGCATACAACACACTTATGCACACACACACACACACACACACACACACACACACACACACACACTGTCACACACATGCACACACAAAGTGGAAAGCAGAGATCTGTCAGGAAACTACAACAGAAGGAAGGCAGTCAGTGATCTCACACACTGTTATTGGCTTTGAAGATGGACACGATTATAAGCCAATGATGAGTCTGTAATCCTAGCACTTAGGAGGCTGAGGCAGGAGAACTGCTGAGAGCAAGCTGTGAGATAGACAATGTATATTGCTTTGAGCTACTGGATTTCTTTTTAAAAATTCTTTATTAATATTTTATTTACATTGGTATTCTGCTTCCATCTATGGCTGTGTGAGGGTCTCAGATCTCCTGGAACTGGAATTACAAAAAGTTGTGAACTGCCATGTGGGTGCTGGGATTTGAACCTGGGTCCTTTGGAAGAACAGTCAATGCTCCTAACTGCTGAGTCGTATCTCCAGCCCAGAGCCACTGAGTTCCATGGTCACTCGTTAGGGTAGTAATAGAAACAAATACGCAAGTTCTAGGGACAGAACAAAGCTCCCCCATGCCCACGCCCCTCTCCATCTCACCTCATTCTCAGCCAAGTGTGCTAAGCTCTGCTTGAATGTGGCTCAAAGTTCCATTGGAGCTGCTGGAAGGTTTTGGGCCTTCTCTGAGGTCAACATGCCTAGCAGCTGCGTCATTAGCCTTCCATCTGTGAGATACCAAGTGGGAAACTTTCAGGCCAAGGAACTAGGGTTGCCGAGCGAAATAGAGATGCCCGTCAGTTAAATGTGAATCTCAACTTTAAAATATAGTGTTTTACTCTGTCCTGAATATTGTGTGAGATAAGACATATTTACATTAAAAAATACTGGTTTTCTTTTTCTCTTTTTAAAGTCTGGCAATTCTATGAGGAACAAACATTAAAATACAGAGTTTTCTAGGGCAAGTAAAACTTACAAGGAATGTAGTTACCACTAACTGCATTTGGTGACCCAAAGTTGATCTGGCCTCTCTTTCTGGGACCAGTGCCCTTTTATTCCTGCCACAGTCAAATCTGATACGGAGAAAGGATCTTATGTCCGATGCTTACACTTCAGCGGGAATTTCTCTCAGTAGGCTGTGTGCGTCTGCATCTTTAAAGCTAATCCCAGTATGGAATTAAAGCACTTATTTTTTCCTTTAAGGTAAGGTTGGCATTGCTGAGCAGATGAGTGGTACATTGTCACTCTGTGTCCCTTCATAGCTCAGGGTGTGTGTGTGTGTGTGTGTGTGTGTGTCCACAGAGGCTAGAAAAGGGGTCAGATAGTCAGATGCATTAGAGCTGGAATTACCGGCCATTGTGTGCTGCTTTATATGGGTTCAGGTAACTAAACAGGCTTCTTTGGCTATATGTTTTTACCATGATATGTTGCGCTGTTAGAGACCCAAAGTAATAGACAAGTGATTGTGCACTGAAATCTGGAGTCAAAATAAACCTTTCCTCTTTTTAAGCTTACCTGATGTACCTCAGGTATTTTGTCACAATAACTGAAGTGCTAACTAAGACAAAGGGGTTAGGGAAAGATGTGGGATTTTAGCGCGGCAGACACAGACTTGTCTTCAAATCCTGGCTTGGCTGCTCTCTACTTCATGACCTGGAGCAGATTAGTATTTCTCAAAGCATTTATTCTCACATTCATCTTGAAAACCATCATGAGGATTGAAATAAGTCTAGACATGCAAAGTACCTGGTGCACAGGCAATGCTTGGAAGATGGTAGCTTTCATTCTCATCTTCCTCAGATGAGGCAGCTGTGTGTTTATTCTGTGCAGTGGCAGAGATGAGCCTAAGGTGACTTTTCTCATGGTTTCTCTTTTTTTTTTTTTCACTCAGTCTGGGAGCCTACACCACACCCAGAATGGATCTTCCTTCCTCACAGGAAACCCTCACAGACACACCCAGAGGTGTTTCTGCTAGGTGATCCCCACCCAAAGATGTTGGCGGTGAGGATTATGTATCGCCATGGCAGTCTACCCGAGGCCATCCATGGGTACCCATCTCAAATGATAACCTGCAGGCAGAATGACACAGAGGGGAAGTTGTGTCCTGATGATACATTTGCACAAACCATTTATTAGACATGCTCGATAACGAGACACTTACAAATCATCCCCCTTGATTTGTCACACTTGCCAACTCATCAGACGGCCAATGGCTCTACAAGCTGATGCCATGCCATCTTTGCCATCTTTGCCACAGCTCCTGCATGACCAGAATGCTCTGGCATTCACCTAGCTGACACATGTCAGAACAGATTTTTGATCTAGATCATTGAGTCCAGAGACCTTCCTGTCAACCACCTCACCTGTCAGGATCGGTCATGTCTATCCCTTGTGTCATTTAACCTTTCTTAAACAAACAGACAAACAACAAAAACCTGTTTGGACTAGAGAAATTGCTCAGCAGATAAGGCGTCCTGCTTTTGTATCCCTGTTTGTTGGCTCACAACTGCCAATAACTCCAGCTCCAGGGGATCTGACACCCTCTTCTGGCCTCCATGTGTGTGACTACATGACACACACGTACACATTTAAAAAAAAAAAGTTAAATCTTAAAAAATTTACCTGTTAAGTTAGAAGTTCTTTACACCCCCACCCCCATCCCATGTCTCAAAGTTGAGCCAGCAGCTAGGCAGCAGGGGAGCCCAGCTCTGAGCTCGGATAGATGGAGGAATGTGACACTTTCTGAATCTCAGTAAGATTACACTCATTGACATTAAAGTGTATGTTTCAGGCAGCGAGAGTGAACCTCAGGACTACCAGTTTGACAGCTATGTGCTTAAGAACATTATTTTTCTAGACCATTCCCTTGATGTCTCAGACAAATCACATGCAAACCCTGGGGTGGAGGCAGGCTTTTACAACTTCTCTGATGCAGTAGTCTCTCTCTCTCTCTCTCTCTCTCTCTCTCTCTCTCTCTCTCTCTCT
>CAJQZJ010031998.1:2872166-2894844 GCA_907164525.1 Lophiomys imhausi | reverse complement strand
TTTCTTTCTTTTTTTTTTTTTTTTTCAAGACAGGGTTTCTCTGTGTAACAGCTCTGGCTGTCCTGGACTCACTTTGTAGACCAGGCCGGCCTCGAAATCACAGAGATCTGCCTGCCTCTTCCTCCCAAGTGCTGGGATTAAAGGTGTGCGCCACCACGCCCGGCTAGCTTTGTGCTTTTTAAAAAATTATTTATTTATTTTTATTTTATGTGCATTGGTGTTTCGCCTGCATGTTTGTCTGTATGATGGTGTTGGATCCCCTGGAACTGGAGTTACAGACAGGTGTGAGCTGCCATGTAGGTGCTGGGAATTGAACCCAAGTCCTCTGGAAAAGCAGCCAGTGCTCTTAACTGCTGAGCATTTCAACTGTCCTACCCCAAGCTTTGTGATTTTTTTTTTAGCTTTGTGCTCTTAATGTTCATGTTTTCATGCAAGTTTTTCCAGAAATCTGTGCTAAGTTATTTATTTGACTTCTGGATATGTAAGATCAGCAATTCAAATTTATCTTTAGTTCTGACCAAACAGGTTACACACCAAATCTTATCTAAAATCAACATAATACAAACTGATGGGAGAGAAACATTTCTCCAACAAGGTCACACCTGCTTTTGGAACCACACTGTTGGATGTGGCTCCAGAGGTGTGTGGCTGGGAACAGTGATATCTGAGCAAATTCAAAGCTTGGAAATCTCAAAGTTGGGGTCCCAGGCCCTGAACTGAGATCAGGAGGAGTAGGAGAGGCTCTCTCCCTGCTTCCACCTGCCTCTCTAGAGCACGTGGACACACCCCCAAAGGCCTAACTTCCTCATGGCATGTAGAAACAACCCCACAGGTGGTCACAGGTGAGCTCAGGCATGTACTGGTGTCTGGGACACTTCCCCATGTAAATATAGCATTGCATCTCAATCTCAGCCAACAGAGTGCATCGACACCAATATCTCCTTCCCCATTTCCCATGGTTCAAAAAGGGCCCTCACTCATCTCAGGGGGCTGGGAAATTTAGGAGCTCTTAGGAGACCATGGGGGAGATCAGACATAAGCTTCAATAAAGGATCACCTAATATGCTGTCTCAGAGCTGCTGGCACTTCCACTGTGTTTTCTCTGGCACAGAATGCTGGTCTTTGACCCTAGCAAGGAAGGCCGATGGTTCGGCCTGCAGACCATGGGAAAAAGCCACCAGGGCACTGCGTATTCAAGCTGTATCCACCGGGACACTAGAGGAAAGTGTGAACCGATTTCAACCCACATCCCCAGCCACTTGCCATTTACACTACACCACACCTCCAAATCTTTTTATTCCTTTCAAACAGTTCCACTCTCTGGTGACCCAGCATTCAAATATATGGGCCTATGAGAGCCATTCAAAAATCTATGCAAAACTCTCAAGCTACTTGAACTTACTAATACTATCATTTTTATATTAACCACTTTACATTAACACAGAAGTTTATGAGAATAATGAGAGCATTTTTCTCAAGAATTGGAGACCCATGGAGCTGAGGTAAATGAACAGCTTGCTGTGCATGATGTGGATCAGAGTTTGGATCCCAACACCTATGTAAAATCCAGGCTGGCAGAGCAACTGCCTGTGATCCTTAGGAAGCAGAGACTATGAGTTGGTCCCTTAGGCTAGCTGAGTAGCTCGTTAATCTGAGTGGAGACCTTTGGGTGCAATCTCAACACCCTGATTCAATAAGTAGAGAGTAATTAAGGAAGGTTATCTGGTGGCAACTTTAGGCTGACCCCCCTCACATGCAAAAATGCAAACATACATGCATACCTACCACATACATATACACAAAATTAGAAGATAGAATATATAGGAACTTCCTTTATGCAGAACAGAAGATGCCAGTGCAGAGGGAGAAGCTGAAATTACAGAAAGCTGCTGGCAGCCTTGCGGAAACAGAAAAAGATGGATTCAGATACATGAATTATACTAGGAAGGAGGGCTTTCATTGATGGTATGAATGGTGGGAATATGGATTGTGAGGCACAGAACTTGCAGGTGTGAAAACATGGAAAATAGAGGACTTCCTCCCCTGATACTCTGAAGTGAAATAAAAGGCAAACTCAGCTTGCATGGTTGTAAAAAAATTGCTAATTAATTATTTAGCAGCATTTAGATTATGGTTAATTGGTTGGTGGTGTTAATCCTTAACCTGCCATTATAAATGAACACGCAGACACCTGATGAGATTTTAACAAGCCTTGGCCTGAATTGTGCAATCTTAGTCCATCTAAACTAGCTCTTAATTTTACTCCCCAAATATGACCCCATGTATACATACATCCCTAGGTTGCTATTCTCCATGCTCTGCTGATGTTCCTGGCCACGTGGAATGAGGTTCTTTTTTTTTTTTTTAAAGATTTATTTATTATGTATACAGTGTTCTGTCTGCAGGTATATCTTCAGGCCAGAAGAGGGCACCAGATTTCATTATGGATGGTTGTGAGCCACCATGTGGTTGCTGGGAATTGAACTCATGACCTCTGGAAGAGCAGCCAATGCTCTTAACTGCTGAGCCATCTCTCCAGCCCGAGGTTCTTTTTTTTTTTTTTTTTTTCTAACCCATGATGTGTGTCCTCCTTCCTGCTCTTTGCTTCTTCTCTTGGAGGCTTCTTCTTCTCATGGAGCCTTCTTCTACTCATGAACCTCTCTGCTTCAGAAGTCCGAGCACCTTAGTCCCACCTACCTCTGACTTTGCCCAATCTCAGGCCTCAGCATTTATTTAACCAATCAGAGACAATGGTTGACAAGAAAGGTAGTATAGCTTCACTTGGTGTGCAGGAAGCAGGCTTCTGGGAGCCAGTTAATTAACAGTTAGAATTCAAAACATCACCCCACCAGAGGCAGGTGGATCTCTGTGAGTTTGTAGCCAGCCTGGTCTACACAGCAAGCTCCAGGTTGGCCTCTGCACACAATGAGACACTGTCTAAAAAACTGGGAGGAGGAGCAAACTCAGAGCTGAGTGAGAAGGCAGGAATGTGGTATTGTAGTGAAGAAGGTAGACGATTTGTGATGTCTAGTGGACCAAGCAGTTGCTCTGTGAGCTTGAGGATGCCTGATATTTAGCACTGATGATCAGCTTAACAGTATGTAGACTCACCTAGGAAACAGGCCTCTGGGTACACCCAAGAGGAGTTATCTGCATTAGGTTAGCCTCTGCCCTCCCTGGGGGATTATGTGGACTGAGTAGGGCCAGCTGCATTTTCCCATCTAGGCCTTTAAAGTCTATTAAATTCTCAGGGAAACCTCTGATCATGTCATATAAAGAAGTACCCTTTCTGTGCCTCTGGTCAGTTTATCACATTGCTAAGTACTTGTCACCCTCCAAACTTAGTTAATTAATTTTGTCCCTTACTAGAGTATAAACACCACGAGAAGATACTTGTTTATTGTATTTATGGCTGTGTTCTCTATACTTATTAATATAACAATGTCTGAATGTTTGAGCTCTTGAAAAAAAAGAATATTGTTGACTGGCTAAATGAATGTATAAATACTTGGGGAGGTTGAATGAAAATCTATTCCAAGATGGGCATGGTAGCTCACGCCTTTAATCCCCAGCACTCGGGAAGCAGAGGCAAGTGGATCTCTGTGAGTTCGAGGCCAGCCTGGTCTACAAAGCAAGTCTAGGAGAGTCAGGACTGTTACACAGAGAAACCATGTCTCAAAAAAAAATTATTCCACACATAATGTATATATCAGTTATCTATATAATGTATTCTAGGACCTAAAGGAATTATATAAATTGCATACAGCTATCAGTACTATTGATATAAATTATATTCTTTTTTATTAAAATGTATATAAATAACTAAGATCATGATAAAATTTACAGATGATTGTAACCGATCTTTTAAATTATTATTTAACACTTATTTATTTATTACTAAATTCACTTATTACAAACACCAACAATTTCTTAACTATTAATCCTATAAACTCTTACAACCCTTTTAACCTATCCACTAAACCTATTGATAATTATTTTTCTAACCTTTTAGAATGATACAGTCTCTGGGGCATGTCCTCAGTCGTCAGGAACACAGTCTTTGTTGTGTAAGGCTGTAAAAATTAATGAATACATGGCCTTCTCCTCTCTGGTGAGACCCTGACCTCACTCCTTCTGGAAACCTTCTACAGAACTCAGTCCTTGAAAACACCAAAGCTTGCATAGCTGGCAGGTTTGTTCAGACTCCCCTTTGGTTCCCTCCTCTACACTCCCCACCTAACTTAACATACTCTTTGTTCCTTTATCACCACCTGTGGCTGCTGCCTTGCCTCTACTCCTTGGTGCCCCCACCTTTTTATAGCTGCTTGTGTATTTAAAGGGCCAGAGGACAGTTTTACGGGGTTCATTCCTCTACGGGGGAATCGAACCCTGGCGTGTCAGTTTAATAAACCTCATGTTTATTACAGCGAATCGGTGGGCATTGGTGGTCTGTGGCGTCAGGATTCGGTGAGCCCCTCTCGGGTTCAACATTTGGTGCATTGGCTGGGAAGTGCCTGAACGCCCCCAGACCCCAAGACTCCAGGATTCGGAGGTATACATGCTCGAGCAACTCTGTCTATCTGTCTGTTCTGAGCAACTCTGTCTATCTGTCTGTTCTGTGCGAGTCACCTTCTGTAGTCGGTAGCTCCGACATTGGGGAGAATCTCGTAAGAGACTCTCACTGTCTGTAGTTGGCAGGGGCCAACATCTGTGATCGGTCGCCCCGAAATTGGGGAGAATCTCGTAAGAGACTCTCACCATCTGTAGTAGGGAAACCTCGTAAGAGATTCCCGTCTGTTTCTGAAGGCGATCTTGCAACTTAAGTCACGTTGTTTATGTTCTGTGTCATTCAGTCTCCTTGTTTGTAATTTGTAACTGTTGCCCTTTCTCTGACAATCTGACAATGGGACAGACGCTAACGACTCCTTTGTGTTTGACTCTGAGCCACTGGACTGAAGTAAAAAATAGAGCACATGACCTGTCAGTCGTAATTAAAAAAAGTAGATGGCGAACTCTTTGTGCCTCAGAATGGCCTACATTTCAGGTTGGGTGGCCACCCGAAGGATCTTTTTCATTAGACAAAGTTAGACAGATTAGGTCTAAAATTTTTAATCCAGGACCCCACGGGCACCCAGATCAAGTGCCTTATGTCTTGGTGTGGGAGGCTCTGCTAGTCTCCCCTCCTCCGTGGGTTCAGCCTTTTGCTTCTTTTACAGGTCAATCTCCTGCACTCTCTATGTCTCCTGACCCAGCTACAGGAGCAACTCCTTCAGACTCCCCTTCAGAGGTCCTCTCTCTGAAGCAGGCTACAGCAGAGAAAGAACCCATCCGAACTACGGGCTCTCCAAAGATATCCAAAGAGATTTACCCAGACACCCAAACAGAGGAGCTACTCCTCCTAGACCCACCCCCGCAGCTTCCCTCTACTCTGCGTTCAGGGCACTCCGCTGCACCTTCCCCAACCCTTCCACAACCCGCTTCCCTGCAGGAATCCTTGTGTGGAGTTGGGGCAAGGGGGCCTGCCACAGGGACCAGAAGTCGGCTGGCTCCTACCCCAGACTCCACTGCACTCCCGCTCAGGGAATATGGTCCGCCTGATGACCAAGGGAACCGGCTGCTTCAGTATTGGCCGTTCTCCTCAGCGGACCTCTATAACTGGAAAACTCATAATCCCTCTTTCTCTGAGAACCCGCAGGCTTTGACTTCCCTGATAGAGTCCCTAGTCTTTTCGCACCAGCCTACATGGGACGATTGCCAACAGCTCCTACAAACTCTCCTTACCGTGGAGGAGAGACAGAGGGTGCTTCTTGAAGCCAGGAAAAATGTGCCTGGCACAGATGGGCAGCTGACTCAGCTGCCCAAAGAGATTGATGCAACTTCCCTTTAAATAGACCAGACTGGAACTTCAATAGGTAGGGAGCACCTGAAGGTTTACCGTCAGGCTCTAGTGGCAGGTCTCCGAGGGGTAGCTAGACACCCCACCAATTTGGCTAAGGTAAGAGAAGTGACTCAGGGACCAACTGAGTCACCGAAGGTGTTTCTAGACCGATTGATGGAAGCTTTTCGGAGATTCACTCCATATGAACCTACCTCTGAGGAACATAAGGCTACGGTAGCCATGGCCTTTATAGATCAGTCAGCTCTAGATATTAGAAAAAAGCTACAGAGGCTGGAGGGCCTACAGGGATTCTCGCTCCAGGACTTGGTTAGAGAAGCAGATAAGGTGTTCAATAAAAGAGAGACAGAGGACGAAAAAGAAGAGAGAAGACATAGGGAACAGGATGAATGAGATTTAAAAAGAGAAAAAAGACAGGAAAGAAATTTGAGTAAAATTCTGGCCACTGTAGTAAGTGAAAGGGAGCAGAGAGACAGGTGAGGTCAGAAAGAAGAGGGAAAGGGCAAAAGGCAACCGTTAGACAAGGACCAATGTGCCTACTGCAAAGAGAAAGGACATTGGCACAAGGACTGTACTAAGAAGAAGAGGGGAGGACCGCCCAGAGGAAAAATTCTGGCCTTAGACGAAGAAGAGTAAGGGAGACGGGGCTCAGATCCCCTCCCTGAGCCTAGGGTAATTCTCAATGTGGAGGGGAAACCTGTCCAGTTTCTGGTCTACACCAGGGCTCAGCATTCAGTCCTCCTCCGAACAGAAGGACCACTATCTGCTAAGAGGTCCTGGGTGCAGGGAGCCACAGGAAATAAACAATACCCATGGACTACCCAAAGAACAGTAGATTTGGGCATGGGCCGGGTATCCCACTCGTTCCTCGTGATTCCTGAGTGCCCCTATCCACTCCTGGGCCATGACTTGCTCTCTAAGGTGGGAGCCCAAATTCATTTCCAAACAGAAGGACCATCAGTGACTGACAGAGAGGGGAGGCCGCTTCAGGTCCTCACTATGAGGCTGGAAGATGAACATAGGCTGTTCGAAAACCCCCCTCCTCAAACAGCTGATATTCAGGAATGGATGGACAAGGTTCCCTCAGCCTGGGCCGAACTTACTGGCATAGGAATGGACAAACATCGCCCACCCGTGGTAGTGGAGGTTAAAGCTACCTCCACCCCCATTTCGGTCCGCCAGTACCCCATGAGCAAAGAGGCCAGAGATGGCATCTGCCCACACATACAGCGGCTCTTTGAGCTCGGGATCCTTGTTAAATGTCAGTCAGCATAGAACACCCCTCTGCTCCCAGTTCAGAAGCCTGGGACCAATGATTATAGACCAGTCCAGGACTTAAGGGAATTTAACAAAAGGGTTGCCGACCTTCACCCTACAGTGCCCAACCCTTACAACCTCCTTAGCACCCTTCCCCCTTAGCGAACATGGTACACAGTACTGGACTTAAAAGATGCCTTTTTCTGCTTACGGCTTAGCGCTTCTAGCCAGCCTATATTTGCCTTTGAATGGAGAGACCCAGCCTCGGGATTATCTGGACAACTAACTTAGACACGCCTGCCACAGGGATTCAAGAACTCTCCCACCATCTTCGGACGAGGCACTTCACCAAGATCTAGCCCATTTCAGGGCCTCCAACCCCCAGGTAACATTACTTCAATATGTTGATGACATTCTCCTAACAGCGGAGACCAAAAAAGACTGCCTCCTGGGAACTAAAAGCCTGCTGACTGAGCTCGGATCCCTGGGATACCGGGCCTCAGCCAAAAAGGCCCAAATTTGTCAACAACAGGTCAGTTACTTGGGGTATCTAATCAAAAATGGAAGGAGATGGCTGTCAGACGCTAGAAAAAACACTGTGGCTCAGATACCCACCCCCAGGACTCCCCGACAAGTCAGAGAATTCTTGGGAACTGCTGGCTTTTGTCGGCTATGGATCCCAGGGTTCGCAGAACTAGCCGCCCCTCTGTATCCACTCACGAAAGAGAGTGCATCTTTCTTTTGGGGTGAAAAAGAGCAGGAGGCTTTTGACAGAATTAAACGGGCCCTGCTATCAGCCCCAGCCTTAGGACTGCCTGATGTGACTAAGCCATTCCATCTGTATGTAGCTGAAAATAAGGGGATAGCTAAAGGAGTCCTGACTCAGAGACTGGGCCCATGGAATCGGCCCGTGGCATATCTATCAAAAAAATTAGACTCTGTGGCGTCAGGATGGCCCAGCTGCCTACGGATAGTGGCTGCTGTGGTGGCTTTAGTTAAAGATGCTGACAAGTTGACTTTGGGGCAAAACCTTACAATCACGGCCCCCCATGCCCTAGAAAGCATAGTGCGCCAGCCTCCTGAGAGGTGGATGACAAATGCCAGGATGACTCACTATCATCAGTCATTCCTCCTGAATTCAGACCGCATCAAGTTTATGCCTGCTACAGGGCTTAACCCAGCCACCCTACTCCCCGATCCTGACTTAAAAGGATCAGCTATCACCCATGATTGCCGGGAAGTGCTTGTGGAGGCTCACAGTACTCGCACGGATGTCACTGACCAGCCACTCCCCAATGCTGAAGCCACTTGGTACACAGATGGGAGCAGCTTTCTTGACGAAGGTAAGCGTCGTGCAGGGGCAGCGGTAGTAGATGGAAAACGGGTCTTTTGGACTGCAGCTCTTCCCCAAGGGACTTCAGCACAGCGAGCTGAACTGATTGCCCTCACAAAAGCTCTTGAAATGACAAAACAGACAAAGATAAATATCTACACAGATAGTAGATATGCTTTTGCTACTGCCCATGTACACGGGGCCATTTATCAACAAAGAGGGCTCCTCACTTCAGCGGAAAAGGACATTAAAAATAAACAAGAGATCCTGGCTCTACTAGCTGCCCTCATGCTGCCAACTAAAGTAAGCATCATCCACTGTCCGGGTCATCAAAAGGACGGGTCCCCTATAGCAGAGGGAGATAATATGGCAGATCGAGTCGCCCGAGAAGCAGCCTTGGGAGATGCTATACTTGAATTACTCGCCGTAGACCCTAATGAAACAGAGTCCCCACCACAACTTCAAAACGGTAAACAGACTATGAGCCCAAAAGAGGCAGAAGAGATGTTAAAACAGATGCACCGGTGGACTCACCTAGGAACAAAAAATTAATTACTCTGATTAACAAAACTAACTATGAGATTCCAGGACTTCACAAGATAGCAGAGAATGTTGTCCAAGCCTGTATACCATGCCAGAAGGTCAATCCCAGTTGGGGTAAGACAAAACCCTGTAAGAGACTGTGTGGAGACAGGCCGGGGGCCTACTGGGAAGTTGATTTCACTGAGGTACGTCCTGCCAGGTATGGCAACAAATATCTGTTAGTCTTCATTGATACATTTTCAGGGTGGGTAGAAGCCTTCCCCACCAAAAATGAAACCGCCTGTACAGTGGCTAAAAAAATCCTAGAAGAAATATTTCCCCGCTTCGGGGTCCCTAAGGCACTAGAGTCAGACAACGGGCCAGCCTTCACTGCCCAGATAAGTCAGGAAGTGGCCAGGTATTTGGGGACTGACTGGAAGTTACATTGTACATATAGACCCCAAAGTTCAGGCCAGGTAGAAAGAATGAATAGAACTCTAAAAGAGACCTTGACTAAATTGTCCTTGGAGACTGACGGTACAGACTGGACAGTGCTTCTCCCTTTGGCCTTGTTCCATGTAAGGAACACCCCCTCTTCTTTTCATCTTACTCCGTTTGAGATTTTGTATGGTGCTCCCCCTCCCTTGCTTACCCTTGAGAGAAATATTGACCCTAGCTGTTGTTATAATAATGATTTATATGCCAGATTAAAGGGACTCCAACTGGTCCAGAAGGAGGTGTAGACGCAGCTCGCTGACGCCTATCGACCAGGCACTCCAGAGACCGCTCATCCATTCCAGATCAGGGATTTTGTCTACGTTCGTCGACATCGCTCACAGAATCTGGAGCCTAGGTGGAAAGGGCCGTATGTCATCCTGCTAACCACCCCGACTGCTGTCAAGGTTGACAGAATCTCAGCTTGGATCCACGCCTCCCACGTAAAGAAGGCACCGAAAGCCTCAGCAGAATGGCGAGTTCACCGCACTCCCAATCCTCTCAAGCTCAAGCTCCAACGATCTTTTGACTCTTAACTCCCTTTTTGCTCACCCAACTGACTGTGAATTTCCCCAGCCCACATGTGCCTAAATGCCTCACTTGGCAGGTGTTGTCTCAAACAGGAGATGTGGTGTGGTCTAATTCCACCCTACCTTCCCCCTGGACATGGTGGCCAGAAGTGTATCCTGATTTGTGCCGACTGGCTGCAGGGCTAGACTACTGGGACATCCCTGATTATTACCCGACAGGGGGAAAGGACCCTTCAAAAAAGGGGTTGCCTGAATGTGATGGAAAACCAACCTGCTCACGTAAGCCATGTTCTGGGAGTGGGCTGAGAGGTAGAGGATTTGGTTGCAAACACCCCCAATTACGCAATGAACTATGAAAAATCCCTATTTATGTATGCCCCAGGAATAACTCTAGAGAAAAAAGCCACACATGTGGGGGGATTGAAACCTTCTATTGTGGTGCCTGGGGCTGTGAGACAACAGGGGATACTTTCTGGCTTAACTCAAAGAGTGACCTAATACAGGCGAGTTGAGGTCATGAATATAAACAACCAGGGCTAAGTCGACACACCTGTACTAGGCCTCTCGGTGGTACTACTTTTGTCCAATATGGGGTCTCCATCCAGGTAGATCCTAAGTGAGGAGACTGGAAAGGAGCAGGCCCATGTCAGGATTTTACTTGTAACCCCCTCATCTTCCGGTTCACAGAGGCAGGGAAAAAACTTACCACTCAATGGATAAGAGGAATAACATGAGGCCTAAGATTATATGTCACTGGACATGATGATGGAGTGATTTTCACTATAAGACTAAAAATTGAATCCCCGTCGCCCACCATCATTGGGCCTAACTCAGTCCTTAACCAAGGGGTTTTGGCTCCAAGAGCGGTCACTCGAACCTCAGAAAGTCAACAACAGTCAAGAATACTAACACCTGTCCCCTCTTCATCCCTTGACCTATCCGCCCAAACGAGAATGCTAAAATTAATCACAGGTGCTTACCAAGTTCTCAATGCCACTAACCCAGGGGCAACTGAGTCTTGCTGGCTTTGCTACACTGCCCCACCACCTTATTATGAAGCAGTGGGGGTGGATGCTGAGGTAAACATCACTCCCTCCTCCAAACAATGTAGATGGAAACAAGGTGGGGGAGCCAAGATAACCCTTTCCTCAGTGTCAGGAAAAGGAGTCTGTGTAGGCACTCCATCCCCCTCCCAACAACATCTTTGCAAAAGAACTGAACATGTCACCGACTCCTACTCCTCTGGGTACCTCATCCCTCCTGATGATGGATGGTGGATGTGCAGTACAGGGCTTGCCCCATGTGTGTCTGTAGCTGTGTTGAACACAACTAACGAGTTCTGCGTATTGGTGCAACTGTTTCCCAGGCTAATTTACCACCCAGACTCTTCCTTTCTAGATGCCTATGAAGGGGGCTATAAAGCTAAAAGAGAACCTGTGACAATGACTTTAGCTGTACTATTGTGTATAGGTGTGGCAATCAGAGTGGGAACGGGTGCAGCGGCTTTGGCACAGCAGCCGCGATACTACGCTAGTTTATGCCAGGAAATAGATACTGACCTACAAGTACTGGAAGATTCCATTTCAAAGTTAAAAGAATCCTTATCTTCACTGTCCGAGGTGGTCATGCAGAACCGGAGGGGGTTAGATCTTCTATTTCTAAAAGAAGGGGCATTATGTGCAGCCCTAAAAGAAGAATGTTGTTTCTATATATATCATTCTGGAGTCATTACTGACTCTATGAATAAGCTAAGGGAAAGGATAGCCACCAGACAAAAAGAAAGACAAAGTTCCCAGGGATGGTTTGAGTCATGGTTTAATAAAGCCCCATGGTTTGCAACTTTAATATCTACACTGATGGGACCCCTCGTTATCCTTTTCCTCCTCTTCACCCTAGGGCCTTGCATACTAAGCCAACTAGTCTCCTTTGTTAGAGACCGGATCAGCACTGTTCAAGTGCTAATGTTAAGACAACAATATGCGGAGATCCCACTTGAGGAATCAGGCCCCTGATTTCAGGATTGAAATCACTCACTTGAAGAAGAGGGGAATGTAAGGCTGTAAAAATTAATGAATACATGGCCTTCTCCTCTCTGGTGAGACCCTGACCTCACTCCTTCTGGAAACCTTCTACAGAACTCAGTCCTTGAAAACACCAAAGCTTGCATAGCTGGCAGGTTTGTTCAGACTCCCTTCTGGTTCCCTCCTCTACACTCCCCACTTGCTTCACCACCTAACTTAACATACTCTTTGTTCCTTTATCACCACCTGTGGCTGTTGACTTGCCTCTACTCCTTGGTGCTCCCACCTTTTTGTAGCTGCTTGTGTATTTAAAGGGCCAGAGGACCGTTTTACAGGGTTCATTCCTCTACGGGGGAATCGTTAGTTTAATAAACCTCATGTTTATTACAGCGAATCGGGGGGGGGGGCATTGGTGGTCTGTGGCATCAGGATTCGGTGAGCCCCTCTCGGGTTCAACAGTTGTAGATTCTTTAACGCACTTAGCAGTCCTTTTTCTGGATCTCTCAGATGCAGGTTCGTCAGGGTAAGTTGGTTATTGCAGTCTCACCTTAAATAAGGCTTCATGCTTTCTTCTCTGTGGGAGACCCCAGCCATCTGCAGGCCAACTTACTTCTTTTGAATCAGGAACTCAGCTGCTCTGCCTCAGTCCTTAAAGCCAGGCACAATTTCCTTTAGGCCACTGTTTGGCCAGGTCAAACCCCTCTGGCAAAAGCTGAGCCACAGGGTTTAATCCTTGGCCTTTTGGTGTCTTGCTCAGGCTTTCTTTGCTCACCAGCTTCTTTTTGCTTCAGGGAAATCTGGCCATCAAATGATGGCCAGCACTTTTCTCAGCAGGACTCTTGGAGCTCTCTAGCATCAGGGGCCTCTTCTTTTTCTGGGCTCCATGCACTGTCCTTAAATAGGAGGAACTCTGTTTCAGCTTAATTTGGGCTCCGCCCACTTAGCAGCTGAAAACAATGTCAGGTCAGATACTTTGTTTCTTCAAGTCCATTAAGTCTTTCCTGTTTTCCTGACTTCAACCTTGTTTTTCAGTCTATTGAGTCTTTCCTGTTTTTCCTGACTTCAACCTTGTTTTTCAGTCTATTGAGTCTTTCCTGTTTTTCCTGACTTCAACCTTGTTTTTCAGTCTATTAAGTCTCCTGTTTGTTTTCTATTTTTAGTCCACATGCTGATAATGCTCTTCATGCCCCAAATTAAGAGACAGTATCAGAAACCCCTATATATTTTCTAAATCTAATTTGTCTAACCCCTACAGATGATGGCTTAGAATTTCCATCAGAAGCAAGGGAGAAGCGAGGATCATTAGTGCAGAAACCCCAGAGCAGAAGGACGGGAATGTTTGCTGTTTTTTGAGAAAAGACCTTGTTTGGTATGTAGCACAGGGTGGTCTTATGCTTACTATGGTCTTTGGCTGGCCTTGAACTTATGAGCCTCCTGCCTCAGGATTAGAGTTGAGTATCACCATGGCTGGGTGGGAATAAGAGTTTGTGGAGAAAGAAGAGGGAAGACTGGGGCTGGAGAGATGGCTCAGCGGTTAAGAGCACTGGCTGCTCTTCCAGAGGTCATGAGTTCAATTCCCAGCAACCACATGGTGGCTCACAACCATCCATAATGAAATCTGGTGCCCTCTTCTGGCCTGCAGATATACCTGCAGACAGAACACTGTATACATAATAAATAAATCTTTAAAAAAAAAAAAAAAAAAAAAGAAGAGGGAAGACTTGCTTCCAACAGGACAGCCGAGGACTGAGTAGGGCCTGACTTCCAGATTCTGGGCAATGGAACTAGGGCTTCTGTGGTAGAGGAGGCCTGGACACACCAGAAAACAAGGCATTTAGATGAGGAGACCTTCAGAAGGAGATATTGGAACACTGGGACAAGTGCAGTCAAGACAGGTCTCTAAGATATGCTCCAAGAATGCCACAGAACCTGGCTCTCCTCACACCTGTGAGATGGTGATAAGGGACAAGCTGGTCCAGGAACCTTGCTTGACACCATCCAGAAGATTCCATGCTGAAGCCAGCAAGAACTGCAAGGGATGATCTGAGCTGGCTGGCTAGGGCACGGCCTTGTCGGGACATTTTCTTGTCCTCAAGAACTTTTGTTCGTTACCCTGAGAGGAAAGAGGTGCTTCGTACAGCCCAGGCAAGGGTGGGAAGCAGAGGAGGGAGGGAAGGCACACAGCCATTCCCTCTCTTGGCCTTGGCCTGTGCTGAGGGCCAGAGTGTGAGAAATGGGTACAATTGTCTCCTGTAAAACGCAGGGCATGGAGCGATGGCCCCAGTGGGATGACGTTCGGCATAAGGAAATGGAGAATCTAGACATAAGCACAGCGATTTTGAAACTCAAAGGGCAGCTGAAGATATCCATTTTCTCCAGCTTTATGATGGTGGGGGTGCATGCCGGCTGTCCACTCCACTCAGTCCCTGCTTGCCTCCCTACAAAATCCAGCCTGCTTAGATTCCTTTTCCTGTGTTTCTGAGCTTCCATGAGGACTCCCTGATAAGAAAGGGTGTTTTGTTTTTTGTTTTGGTTGCTCCTGGAGTCTGCTGCTCCTCTGCCCCCTCCCCTGACTGATTTATAAGACTGTCACATGGTGAGTGCCACATGGTGCTCTGGGACACTGGATAGACACAGCTCTGCAGCATACCTAACGGCCAGATGGAAGAATGGCAAAATTCTACATAACACTTGAACCACGAATCACAATGCAGAAGCAAGCCTGCAACTCAGTATCAGAGAGCAATTCTTCTGCAGCTTGAGGTGCCCAACTGTCCCTCTGGAGTTAGGTCATTCCTTTCTCCAGTGCATTGACTCCCCCACAAAGTCCTTGACCTCATCTTCAACATGAAGGTCCTCTTGGTTTTCTGCTACCGGGCAGGGAAAAGTGAGAAACAATAGGGATCAAACCAAAGGCTTTTCTGTGCTTCTGTGCAGCAGCCGAGGCAGTTATTTTCACTGATAATATACTTCTCTGAAATGATTCAGGAAAGGTAGCTGTTGACAACCATGCTGATTAAGCCAATTAAAAAATTTAAGTCCTTCTTACTGAAGGCCAGACCAAGAGCAGACTCATACCTCCGAAAAGTCTCCTGGTCCACAAGCTCAGGGGTACAGAGTTTTTAAAGGCAAACCCCACAAAGACCGTCATTTATATCAAAGTTAGATGAGAGTCAAAGTAACCTTGAAATGTTCATTCCTGGCAGAGCATAGTAATTATTTTAGACATGATACACAAATTTTTACTTACATCTTTTCTTATTATTTTAGTTTACTTTAATTAGTTTGGTTAACACATCGGGACCATGGTCAAGGTCATGGAAATCTCACGTGTTGCCAAAGCAGATGTGACCATTGAGGGAAGGGGGTACAGTGCTGAGAATTGTCCAAGCAAACATAAAATTGAGTCATGATGATGCTACCTTAGTCATTTGCTTCCTGGTTTGAATAAATTACTGTTCAGGAGTTCTCACATTTGGGATCCCACCAACCCTATGAAGGCAGTTCTACCCCAGGTCCAGCTCAGAGCTTCTGAACATTCTCTTCTCCTCTAGTGAAGATCAAGGAAACAGGCCTAGGCAGGTCTCCTGTTATGGTACCCTGGAAACATACTGAACAGAAACCACATGCATGCATGCACGTACACACACAGGTACATATGCACGTATGCACGCACATGCATACTACTCCTTCTTGAAAGAATTCCAATAGTTTCAGAAAAAGTCCAATAAAAATATGCACTTGTAGGGACTGAGGATGTTTCTTGCTCAGTCATTGAGTGCTTGGTTAGGATGGACAAGAACTAGGTTCAAATCCCAGCACCAAGAAACCTCCAAACAAAACTAAAACTAAACAAACAAAACAAAACAGCCCCCCCAAATACCCCAAAACAAAACAAACCAAAAAACCCAGAAATAATGAAACTCATACTTAAGAATTATTTATTTTATTTATGTGCATATGTGCTTGCCTGTATGAGTTTATATATACATTATGTGCACAGGAGCCCCCAGAGGCCAGAAGGTAACAGTGAACCCTCTGGAACTAGAGATGTGAGCCACTGATATGAGTGGTAGGAACTGAACCCAGACCTCTGAAAGAACAGCAAGCACTCTTAACTGCTAACCCATCTCTCCAGGGCCTCAGAACTCATACTTATTTTTTAAAAGTTGCAGCTGGGCATGGTGGTGCACGCCTATGATCCCAGCACTCAGGAGGCAGAGGCAGGCTGATCTCTGTGTGAGTTCAAGGCAAGCCTGGTCTACAAGGTGAGTCCAGGACAGCCAGAACTACACAGAAAACTCTGTCTCAAACAGAAAAAAAAAGTTGCAAAACAAGCCAGGCTGTGGTGGCAGGCACCTTTAATCCCAGTTCTTGGGAGGGAGGCAGTGACAGTTGGATCTCTGTGAGTTCAAGGCCAGCCTGCTCTACAGAGCAAGTTCCAGAACAGCCAGGGCTTCACAAAGAAACCCTGTCTCAAAAAACAAAACAAGTGCTGTGAAAGATTTGAAAACTTAAAAATCTAAAACCAAGAAAAACTCTTTGTGCATCCGTTCTTGGTGTGGGTGTGGGCTCAGACATGCTACTGTATGTGGGGGGGGGAGGGCATCAGAGCACAGCTGTGGGTGGTGAGCTCTGCTTCCCATCTGCTTTCAGACAGACTCTCTTGTTTGCTGTTGTGCACAGCTGGCTACCTGACCCCTACCCCAAGCTTCTGGGGACTGTCCTGTCTGCACCTCCCTTCTTGCAACAGGAGAACGGGGATTACAGACCTGCCTTTCACATCTGGCTTTATCTGGGCTTTCTGGACCCAAACTAAGGTTATCTCCCCAGTTCGAAAGACTTTTTCCCATCTTAATCTGAAGGACCTTACTCTGTTTCCTCTGCTGTCTCCTGGCTTCCACAGAAGAACAGCAGACCTCACTCAGAACAAAGACTAGGCTCTCCCAAGCTCAGAAAGCTTCTGTCTTGGACTTCAAAACCAGCTGTGCCTGTCGGCTATGGCAGGTTTCCAGCACTGGCAACAACCAGGTACAGACACCAGCTGTGAAGGTGGCACTCTTCTAGAAAAGCCATGAGCAGTGGCTGTGGACTGATAGACATCAGGAAAGGAAAGACAGGATCACTGCTGGTGGGGACTTCAGCTGATAGGGTGGGTGCACACAGAAAGCACCCTACACATTCTCAATCACACAGGGACCATCACACGGTGACCAGTACACGGTGACCAGCACACAGGTGACCATCACGCGGGGACCATCACATGGTGACCATCACACAGGTGACCATCACACAATGACCATCACATGGTGACCCTCACAGAGACATTCAAGATATTCTGAGATGGAGGATCTGGGCTAAAGTTATTTCCTATCCTCAAGCCAACTGAGATCTGTGACTTACGAAGCTGAGCATCAAAATAAATTGGACCCTCTGCACTTGTGTGTCGCGTCCCCCTGACCAGCAGGAAAGACACAACCACGATTCTTCTTCAAGCAGTTTATTCAAGAACCTTGTACATCTGCTTCTCCTCAGCTTCTCTCTCCTCTCTTCCCCCAAGCCCTTATATGCCTACTCAAACCCAATCAGATCACGCCACCTAGCGATCCAAGATAGGCTCACAAAAGGAGGAAGGACACCGGGCTAGGCAGCCGCTACCAAATAAGGCTTGTTTACAGCTAAGCTTGAGCTTTCTGGCATTAAGCCAGGCACCATCTTAGGGTTGTGGCTCGCCACAGTTCCCCCTTTTTGTTTTAAAACACAACAGGCAAGGGTAGAGGTCTGATCTCTGATATGCATGTAAAGGACATTGTAATGACCCCATGCCCAGTAGCCAACCAGGCTGGTGCCATACCCGTCCGGTATCTTTTTCTCAGAGATGGGAAACTAGGATACCAACCCATATGCAATCAAACATGCCCTTCTTGAAATCGCTAGAAGCTGACCCTAAGTGCAGTGCTTAGCCTCGCATCCTGAGCGTGATGATAGCTTAGTCCTTTAGGACAGTCAACCAAGCTTGTGGCGACTGTCCAGCCTCCAAGGCAGCAAAGGCTTGCACCAGCATGGCATTACTTCTCCTCTGTAAAATCCTCATCTTACAGATACATCATAGGACAATGAAACTGACTAGGAAGAGCATGCCTCCTAGGGCACCCATTCCCGCCCATTCCTTTAGATGATTCATGGCTCGGAGGATCCATGTTGACAGTCCTTCAGCAACAGAGACATCAACCCGGGTGGAATTCACATGTACGATGGCAATTTTTAGATTCTGTATCAGCTTATCAAACTTGCCAGACCAATTTCCTGTAAGATACTGAGAGCGTTGCTTAGACAAATTTGTAGCTACAGTATAATTTTGATATGGCACAGAGGTCACACACAAATCAGTCATTTTCCACTCACAGCCAATCTGGGCCACCTGCCACAATCAACCAAGGCCGTGGCTACATTGGCTGACAAATTATTCAAGGCAGCTGCAGTTTGTACCATAGAATGCATAGCAATGGCAGCTGTGGTAGCCCCCACAGCAGCAAGACTAACAGCCTTTTTCCATTCATTACCAATTCTAACAGAGGACACTGTTACAAATCAAGGGCCACATAAGCCATATCTAAGCCAGAGGACCCAAACCCCTTTATTGTCCCATATATTTGAGGGCCCTGAAGGCGGGGGCCCCTCTGCCCATTTTTTTTTTCTTCTTGCACTTGGGGCAAAGACCAGGCTGCTTAGGGTGGTTCCCACTTCCTGTTTCATTCTGTCTTCCTTTCTTGGGGCATTGCCTTTTAAGGTGCCCCATCTTTCCACAACGGTAACAGGCGCCATTACTTCCTTTTTTGTTTTGTGTAATATGCACAACAGCAGCTGCAAGACCTGCATTAGTCAAAGGACCCCCCCACCTCTCCACACACTTTCATCCAGGCTTCCAACCCCTTGTTCTTATAGGGGGTGATAGCTGCTTTACATTCCTTTGTACTTTGCTCATACACAAGTTGTTTAATTAAGGGCATTGCCAAATCAGGGTCTCCAAATACCCTTCCAGCGGCCTCAACCATTCTAGCCACGAAGTCTGAGAAAGGCTCCAGGGGACCCTGAATAATCTTAGTTAGATTGCCATTCACTTCCCCTTTGTTAGGCAATGATTTCCAAGCTCTGGTTGCGATTAAATTGATTTGCTCAAACACCTGAGCCGGATACCCAGTTTGTTGTTGAGCAAATTGACCTTGCCCAAGAAGCATGTCCACATCCCAGGCTGGGTTTCCTGCTGCACGATTAGCAGCAGCTTGTTCATTAGCAAACTCAATCAAGAAAGCCTTCCAATCTAAATACTGCCCAGAGGACAAGCAGGCACGTGCCAGGCTCATCCAGTCACTAGGAGTCATGCAATAATGACGAAGAGCGCCGGGCGGTGGTGGCGCACGCCTTTAATCCCAGCACTTGGGAGGCAGAGGCAGGCGGATCTTTGTGAGTTTGAGGCCAGCCTGGTCTACAAAGCGAGTCCAGGACAGCCAGAGATATTCAGAGAAACCCTGTCTCGAAAAACCAAAAAAAAAAAAAAAAAAAAAATAATGACGAAGAGCTTCCACATGAGCTACAGTGAAAGCAGCATTAATCCCATAAGTGCGGACAGACTCAGCAAGTGCTTTAATTGCCTTAAAATTGAGGGGTTCATGATAAATATTTCCCTCTCCATCCTGAAAGACAGGGTAGTACAGCTCATGTCTCACTTCCCTCCAGACATTTGGACAGAATGACCGCCCACTAGGACCACTCGGAGGGGAAGTCTCATTATATGAAGGCGGCGCCAACACAGGCGGCCCCGGACCTGAGGGTTCTATCCGGGTGCAGTCAGAACTCTTCCTCAAAGATGACTTCTCCATTTCCTTTGCTAACATTTCAAGTTCCTCTTCAGACTCTGAGCTATCCTCTTCCAAAGTATCTTTCCCAGATTTGACCGAGTGCTCCTCTTTTAACTGCTCTAATGCCTCTTGTCCCTTTTCCATGGCCTTGCAATATCTCTGATCTTCTAAACAACTATGAACAAGTCTCCAAATAGGCTGTGCTCCTCCCTGCAATGTACCTTGCTCCCAGGCAAAATCTAGATCTCTCCCAAGCTTATCCCAGCAACTGATAAAGGCCAGCAAGGCCAGCATTCGCTCCATTTCTGTGAGGCACTCTCTGCTTTCCTCACTTTGCTCTGTCAGTTGTGTCTTCTACTCGTCCGAATCCTGGAACTTTATTGCTCCCTCAGGAGACCTTATTGCCTCTTTACCGAGGTCCTTATTGCTCCCTCCGGAGACCTTATTGCCTAAAAATTTACTTTCAGTTTGCAGTTTCCCGTGAAACTTTACCTTTAGTTCGCAACTTCCCACGAAACTTTACCTTTAGTTCACAACTTCCCGCGAAACTTTACCTTTAGTTCGCAATTTCCGAGAAACTTTATTGTCCCAATTTATCCTGGGAACTTACCAGTCGACTGCCCTGACTGCAAGAAGTTCTGAATCGTTCACCCATGGAGAGGTTCCCTGTACGGGCCACCACTTGTCGCGTCCCCCTGACCAGCAGGAAAGACACAACCACGATTCTTCTTCAAGCAGTTTATTCAGGAACCTTGTACATCCGCTTCTCCTCAGCTTCTCTCTCCTCTCTTCCCCCAAGCCCTTATATGCCTACTCAAACCCAATCAGATCACGCCACCTAGCGATCCAAGATAGGCTCACAAAGGGAGGAAGCACACCGGGCTAGGCAGCCGCTACCAAATAAGGCTTGTTTACAGCTAAGCTTGAGCTTTCTGGCATTAAGCCAGGCGCCATCTTAGGGTTGTGGTTCGCCACACTTGTGGTCACAAGTGATGGGACACAGGAAACTGAATTATTCAAATGATGCCAAACTTCTGTCCTTGTTATGTTTTTGGCTGTCTCCCTGCTGCTTCTCTCTGAGTGCAGCCATCCCAGCTTCTTGCTTTGGCCCACAGTAAGCACACAGCCAGCTCCCTTCAACACAGGTTGTACAATTACACCCCGGGGTTTGAGACAGGGTTTCTCTGTGTAGTCCTGGCTGTCCTGGACCTTGATCTGTAGACCAGCTGGTCTCGAACTCACAAGTGTTGAGATTAGAGGTATGCACCACCACTGCCCAGCTATGGCACCAAGAACTTTTAATGTTAAGCACAGTCAGCATCTTTTTGTTTGTTTGTTTTTCTGAGACAGGGTTTCTCTGTGTAACATCTCTGGCTGTCATGGAACTCACTCTGTAGACCAGGCTGGCCTCGAACTCACAGAGATCTACCTGTCTCTGCCTCCCAAGTGTTGGAGAACCAACAACTTATTAAGAATATACTCTTTTCACTTTTCTCTGGCAGTTATTGAGACCACCATTCTTAATATGCACATCTTAAAACAGATATCACTTCCTAGAACTTTGTGAAGTTCAATGTTTGCTTGGAATCACAATACTCATTGTGACTGCAAAAAAAAAAAAAGGAAAGAAAATAGTTAATAAAGGTAAGCTTAAAATTTTGGTTGAGCTGGGCAGGGATGGTGGTGCATGCCTTTGATCTCAGAACTGGGGAGCCAGAGACAGGTGGATCTCTTTCAGTTTGAGCCCAGCCTGATCTACATAGTGAGTTCCAGGTCAACCAGGGCTACATAATGAAATTTGTTTGAAAAACAACAAATAAGCTGGGCGGTGGTGGCGCACGCCTTTAATCCCAGCACTTGGGAGGCAGAGGCAGGCGGATCTCTGAGTTCGAGGCCAGCCTGGTCTACAAAGCGAGTCCAGGACAGCCAGAGCTGTTACACAGGGAAACCCTGTCTCAAAAAACCAAAAAAAAAAAAAAAAAAGAGAAAAACAACAAATAAAATGTTCTGGTGGAGGGGTTGAAGAGCTAGTTCATTGGTTGAGAACATCTTTTGTTCTTGAAGAAGACCTGTATCAAGTGGGCCCCTTCTCCCGGGGAGTCTAGCTGGATGCAGCCAGTTCAAAGCTCTGGCAGGAAATAGAGTGTCGAAGCAGAGGAAAGTCGGGGTATTAACCTCCCACCTCCATGACAGTCTCTCTCTTGAGCCTCCAGCCTTCCATTCTCATACTCCTTTAAGCCCAGGGTGCCCCAAAAACACTTTTGCAAAGACCAAGAGCATCAGAACCTCTTGGCAGGGGCTCTCAGCAGCCATGCTTAAGGTCCTCCAGAGGGTTCAGATGTACAGCCGAGGACAAGAGCAGCTGCGGAGGCCAGGAGCCCCTGTCCGTAGAAGCAGAGGCTGCCTGCCACAGGGCCTGAGGTGGGAGTTCTGCACACCAACAAGCCCTCCAGGTTATCACAGTTGTGTTAAACTCGGAGGAGTGCACTCCTCAATCAACTCTGCACCAATAGATTAAAAAACCCAGAGAGACTAAGCAGCTTGCTGAGAATAGGCAAATTCAACGCCAAGTCTCCCATGGAATGATGTTGCCACGAACTGCGCTGAAGTCACAGGCTGGAGGGCCAGGGTGATCCTTGAGGTGTCACTGCAGGAGCAGAAAAAATAATCCCAGCAGAGGTATGGGATTGGACACACACTCACACACACAAACTCACACACTCACACACACACACACACACACACACACACACACACACACACAC
>CAJQZJ010031998.1:2838747-2863910 GCA_907164525.1 Lophiomys imhausi | reverse complement strand
GTGTGTGTGTGTGTGTGTGTGTGTGTGTGTGTGTGTGTGTGTATGATTATGGGATGTAGCACATGTAGAAATTAGGGGACTACTCTGTAGTGTTGTTGCTCTCCTTCCACTTTTATGTGGGTTCCAAGGATTGAACCCAGGTGGTCAGGCTTACATGGCAAACACCTTTACCTGCTTTGCCACCTTGCCAGGATGAATTTGATTTAAAAAATGTATTACATACATTATATATGTATATATACAGTAGCCATACCTAATCTTAGTACTCTTGAGGCTGAAGCAAAAGGTTCATAAGTCTGGATCACCCTTAGATACAGAGAAAGTTCAAGACTAGCCTGGTTATGCAGCAAGACCTTGAGGGGTGGGAGGGGCACTGGAGGAAGGATGACTCAGCAGATAAAGATACTTGCTGCCAAGCCTGAAAACCTAAGTTTATATCTCTGGCCCCATGTGGTTGAGAGAGAGCACTGACTTCTAAAATTTGTCTCCTGATGTCCACATGCACGCTGTGGGATGTGTGCCAACACATGTACACAATAAATAAATACATTTAAGTAGATATTAAGTGTATATTCATGTGCAAAAGTATAATATAGCCTCTTCTTTTCCACTCATTTTTCTTTTCTTTAAACACCATTTCAGACATTATATACTTGTGTATTAGAACATGGAGAAATCAAGCTGGTATTGACCTGGAAGCCTCATGCCTACCAGATAGCTTTCACAGTGCTGAAAAGTTACTATGCATGCTACTGTAGGAGAAAGCAATCATTCTTAGCAAACTTCCCTATGAACCTTCCCTTCCCTGTGAACCACCACCCATCCTGGGAAGACGTGCCCACTGATGCAATAATGCTACAAATATCATGTGAGAAACCAACCACTTTCCGGTTAGAGTTAAGTCCCAGTCCACAAGATGAAATCCATAACTGGCACCATTATCAGGCCAAGAACCCATAGCTGGGTAGGTCATAGGCATAGACCCTAGGAGAGAATTCACTATTATTATTATTATTATTATTATTATTATTATATTAAATGGCCATAATATAAAACCAACTCCTAATGATATATTGTTGTATCCATAGATTAATGCAATAGATGATAAGACACACAATTAGTCATATAGTCTTGAGAATATAAGAAACTAAGGAATGATCATCCCTAAAGGGAATATATATATACAACAACCCCTCCTGCCAAGGCTCAGGGATCATTGCAGAAGAGGAAGTGAAAAGACTGTAAAAGCTAGAGGTGACAGATGAGGACTACAAGGAGACAGTGTCTTCTGGATCACAGCAGGACAGCTGCACATATGAAGTCACAGCAGTTTGGCAGCAGGCACAAGACCCATGTAAGATGAAGCCAAGCCAAATTCCAGGATGGAGAGGAAATCTGGGAATGAACTTGCCAAGGAGCTATGGGCAATTGATAGCTGTCAGGATAGAAAGAGTCAGTTTTCTGTAATAATTTAGCCCCTGGTAAGTCAACCAAGCTTGACCAGAAGGCAATGCATCCAAGAATATGTGGGCCTCACAAACTGGACTTGATAGGTTCACACACAGAAAAAGAGGACACAAAGCTGGGTTGGTGGGAGAGGATGCTGAATCTGAGAGGAGCTGGGAGAAGGGGTGAATAAGATCAAAACCCATTGTCCAAATTCTCAAAGAACCAATAGCTTTTTTTAAAATAAAAACTAAAAAGCATTTTGCATTGAGACATTATCAAGAATATGAATAAACAATATTGAGAATGGAAAAATATTTGCAAATCATGTGTCTGAGAGGGGCCTAATATTCAAATACACGGAGAACTGTTAAAACTCAGTACACTTTGAATCTCACAGTTAGGAGGCAGAGGTAGGTAGATCTCTGAGTTTGAGGCCAGCCTAGTCTACAAAGCAAGTTCCAGGATAGCCAGGGACACACAGAGAAACCCTGTCTCAAAGACAAACAAAACGAAACAGCTCAGTAACAAAAAGATAACACAGGAAATGGACTGGAGTGTTCTGTGGGTAAGATAAATTGTTATTGGAGCATTAGGATGTGAGCTCAGATCTGAACACTCTTGAAAAAGTCAGGCATGGCTGTCACTCCAGAGCTGAGGAAGAGACAAGAGAATTGCAGGACTTTGCTGGCCACGAGCCTACTTCCAGTTTTGGTGTGAGATGCTGTCTCTAGGGAATAAACAGAGTGGGACTGAGCTGGGCACACAGTTATCTTCTGGCTTCTGAGCATGCTTGCACTTATACAGTGCACCTGTACACACACACACACACACACACACACACACACACACACACACACACACTCACAGACAGCACACACATATACACACACTCATACACATGCATATGCACACAAAGGAGAGAAAGAGAAAGAGAGAGAGAGAGAGAGAGAGAGAGAGAGAGAGAGAATGAGAATAGGCAAAGGACTTGAAAGACAGTTCTTCAAAGAAGATATACAGTGCAGGGGACTAGAAAATTGGCCAATGGTTAAGAGCACTTGCTGCACCAGGGCCAGGGTGAAGGGCGCTGTGAAGCACCAGGACAACACCATGGCCCCACAGGGCCTAGCTTGGCAAAGTGAGCATAAGGGTTATCTTGACACTTCCCACACTGCTGAAGCAAGTGAAGGGGCAGGTCCTGTGGAACCAAAGAGACCCAAAGCTGTAGGATCTCCATGACACAGGGCAACAATAGCATATCTGAGAGGAGTCCCAGTGAGGATCCAGTATTGATAGTATAGCAGAAGCCAGAGGCCTCCAACTAGACCAACGACTCTTTGGAACTCTTTGCAAATAAAGACACGTGGACAAAGGGTATACTGTGGGACATACTGTGACACACTACAGCTTTCTTGACCAGACTTTTTTTCTTTCTTTTTTTCTTTGGGGGAAGGTTACAAGGGCTGAGGGTAGACATGGAGGCATGGGGAGATGAGTGAGATTGGAGTGCATGATGTAAAATTCATAAAGAATCGATAAGAAGTTTAAAATAAGCTGGGCATGGTAGCGCATGCCTTTATTCCTAGCACTTAGGAGGCAGAGGCAGGCAGCTCTCCATGAGTTTGAGGCCAGTCTTGTCTACAAAGTGAGTCCAGGACAGCCAGGACTCTGTTAACACACAGCGAAACCCTGTCTTGGAAAAACAACAACAAGAAAAGTTCAAAATAATAAAAGAGCACTTGTTGCTCTTGCAGAGGACAAGGGTTCATCTCCCAGCACCCACGTGGTGCTCACAGCCATCCATAACTGCAGTTCCAGGGCATCTGATACTCTCTTCTCCTTGGGCAAATAGGTGGTAGAGAGATGGGAGAGGAAGAGAAGCTGAGTGGTTTGTGCTCTATGAAGAGAGGCGGAACTGGAGACTCGAAGACAGTTGCTGTTCTTGCTCCTTGGGAAATGGTGAATTACGCTGTCCATCAATAGAGCCAGTAACAAGCAAAGTGCCAGTTGATCCTGTGTCTTCTTCCTTTGAGAAAACCGAGCCACTGTGTGAGTTGATGTGACTCCCAGAGTTGCATCCTAGCCCAGGAAGAAGAGCAGAGCCTGCAGAGTGGAGACCCCAACTGACTGACATGTTCTGCTGTCTTCACCTCTCATCATTGGCCTGTCTGCTCATCTCTCTAGTCATTTGTGGAAGCTGATAAACCATGAGACTAGGTGACTTTATGTGGAATTACAGGTTTTTTATGCAGTGTTTAACTTTGGTCAGGGGTTTATTTCTTTTGGAATCTTTGGGTTGGACAAACATTTGAAGACACCCAGAAGACATGTCTGCCACGAGGCCGCCCACAGTGTGAGCCACTCTGATGTGTAAGTATGGGGTGGAGAAGTGGTTTGAATGAAAATGGTCCCCATAGGCTCATAAGGAATGGCACTATTAGGAGGTGTGGCCTGCTGGGTAGGTGTGGCCTTGTTGGAGGATGTGTGTCACTGGGGATGGGCTTTGAGGTTCTAAAAGCTCAAGGCAGGCCCAGTGGCTCACTCTCTTCCTGCTGCCCTCAGACCCAGATGTAGAACCCTCAGCTCCTTCTCCAGCACCATGTCTACCTGTGTGCCACGATGCTTCCTGCAATGATGATAATGGACTAAGCCTCTGAACTGTAAGCCAGCCCCAATTAAATGTTTTCTTTATAAGAGCTGCCATGGTCATGGTGTCTTTTCATAGCAATAGAAACCCTAACTAAGAAATGGAGTTGCTCTGGGAACTCAAGCCCAAACCAGCCCTTGTCCTCTATGTCATGCTCCATGATCCCCCAAATTAAGAGTATAAACCTCAGGCCAGTGGAGACCTTGGCCAGCACTGAGGGGGAGAGGAGTCATCATGAAATGATAGTCCCTCTTTAACAATGCTGCTCCCAGGAACTGGGGGGAGTGCATGAAACTGCAGACATGTGGCCAGAGAGAGGCCAGCTCTGGAAATTTCTAGAAAGACAATAGTTAAGGTGAGAACCGAGAGGGAACAGAGGTGAAGGGACAGAGTGTAATGGCAAGGAGGGACCGGGATACCTTGGAGTACACAGTTGGCAAGGACAGGAGAGATAGCTGGAGAGGGACTCAGCAAAGGACTGGAAGGAGGGTGTCAGAGGCTGGGAAGGAAGCAGTGTCTGCTTTGTAAAGAAAGGAGGTCCTGAGCCTGGACCACAGCATGGCTGCTGCTGAGCCCAATAACCATCAAGCCTAATTATCTGAGCTGCACCCCAAGAGCCCATAAGGTGGGAGGACAATAACTTCTGCAAGTTGCACATTCTGGAGTGTGGCATGTGCTCCCCACTCCCAGTAAATGTTTTAGGAAGAAAGAGAGGGAGGGACACCCTGCAAAGAAATGGGGTTTTCAACTCTCTGAATGCTGAGAAATCAGGGGAGGCCAGGCTGGGAACGCTGGCTTTTGGATATCCTAGGCTCACCCTCAAGAGAACAGTTTTCACAGAGCAGCCAGGGAGGTAAGCAAGTGATGGATGAGAATCAATCATGAATTGTTTGAGGAAAGATCATTTTAGTTTGAGTTACCACTGAGGCAGAGCCTGAGACGTGGATTTGAATGCAACTTGTATGACTGGGTGTGTGATCGCTCAAATGGCCGCTGTGGGCAGTGACAACTGTCTCCACAGAGAAACTTGAGTGTGCCCTTGTGCCTCAGCACTGTCTCCCGAGGGGTGGGGGAAGTGGGTGTTTATCCACCCACCCCTTGCCCAGAATCATGAATGGAACTTTGCTCCTGGAAGTTAACTAGGGAGAGTCTGTCTGAGAAACATTGTAAGAGCTTCTACAAGACAGGTAGGTGACTGGTGACCTTTGTTATTTTTAGGGTATGAACAAGCTTGTGTGTCTCTGTGTAGGGCAGGGTCACAGCAGTCAGGAAGGCTATAGGCTGAAGAGTCATTGTGAGCTAAGTAAAAGGGAGCAGCAGGGCCTGGAGCCCTGACACAGTGCTGCAGGAGGAGAGAGCAAATAGATTGGTACCAGGGTACAGGTCAGCTGATGATCGGGTGGAGAGCTCCTTCTGGGACAAGCAAAACATCTACAAATGCCAGGAGGGAGGACGAAAATAAGGGAGAGAAAAGCAGAACTAAGCAGGCTAACATCATGGCCAGGTTCCATTTCTAATTCTTGTGGAGCCCCATGATTTGACGGGAAAGGGGGTTGAGGGAAGACTTCAGTTTGAAATTACCAGCGGAGGATCTTGGGAGAAAATTGGAACCCACAATTAAATGGCCTGAGAGATAGATATTTATTTATTCATTCATTCATTTATTTATTTATTTAGTATTTTTCGAGACAGGAACTCTGTGTAACATCCCTGGCTGCCCGGGACTCATTTTGTAGACTAGGCTGGCCTTGAACTCACAGAGATCCACCTGCCTCTGCCTCCCAAGTGCTGGGATTAAAGGTGTGTGCCACCACGCCCAGCTTAATTCTTTTTTAAACCTGTAAGATTTGAAAAGCAGAACACTGAAAGTCTTAATTTTCAGCTCCACGCCAAGATGCTTTGACAGAAATGTCTAGCGGTGCCTCCCGCTGGTCACCTCAAAACGCCCTTGTGCACATGAATGTTTCACACCAGCCCGACCAGATCTGAAGGAAGAAGACCTCAAAATGTTGTTCAGAGGAACAGACCCCACAAGCAACTTTATCTTCACGGACAATGGAAACAATTTCCACAAACATGAACCTTCCATCTGCACTGATGCGACCGCTAACAGCCCTGGCAGAGGAAGCTGCTTTCTGCACCTCGGAGACAGTGGGCAGGGTGTTCAGAGGCTCTGCCCAACTGAGATGCCCGTCGCATCTTTTGCCCACTGTTATTGACATGACGAATGTCCTCCGGGTTCTAGCAGGACTCTGAATTCATGTCATTTGAGACACTGTGTATTTGGCTGAAGTCCAGGGCAGAGGCTGAGAATCCTGCCAGCTCTCTCTCACTAGATAAACCATGCAACAGAACACAGCATTGAACACACTGCGCACTGCAGTCAGCTTGTGGGCCTAAAAAGTAAATCTATTCAGGGCCAGCTAGATGGTTCAGCAGGCAAAAGTGGCTGCCTCCAATCTGAGTTAGATCCCTGGGACCCACACTGAAGGAGAGAAATGATTCCCACAAGTTGTCCTCTAACCTTCAAAACACCCATGGTGACACACTCACACCCCGTTCCCCTCACTTGTTGCCTGCAGATCAGAATGTAAAGTTCTCAGCTGCTGCTCCAGCATGGTGCCTGTCTGCTTCATGCTATGGTGATCACGGACTAAGCCTCTAAAACTTCAAGCAAGCCCCAATTAGATGCCAAGTCATCATGTCTCTTCACAGCAATAGAACAGTGATAAGTACACACACCTGACTTCTTTTAAAAAGAAACAAGAATGAATGCTAATTTTGAACTTGCAGGTAAAATGGTTTGAGCCTGTTACATTCAAATGCTAATTAATTCTAGAAACTGAGTCTTTGTCTTAGATTATTTTGATGGGCTCTTAAGAAACATATTCTTGTAGGCAGAAGCTGAACTTCCAGGCTTTACTGAGGTTCTGGCTGGGGCATTGTGTAGAGCTGAACTGTCTTAGCGATATTGAGTTGTTGTGGTTGTAGGCTTTTGATGGAGACAGCTATTGAGGGAGTCTGTCAGGCTGAATCATCTGGGTCACTCGTCTTCTTTTGGTGTCTGATTCTGTTTTCTGCTGAGGTTTCCGTTGTCCAGTTGTCCCTGGGTTCCTTGAATGGATGCTTTGATTCTCCTGGAAAGATAAGAACAGAGCCCTGCCCTAATCCTCACTCAGGGACAATCACCCTCTTTTTTTGGGGGGGGGGTAGGTAATATTTCTCCTGAAGCAAATTTGGTTTTTTGACAATATATAAAGTGTTATCTTTCAATCTGGTTTAAAGAAGAAATTATTTTGTTATTTTGGAGCTAAACCAGCTTTAGTGTATATATTTTGAGATCTCGAAGGACAATTTGTTTGTATTGAGTGGGCCTTTTGTAAGTAGCTTTTAAACTTAGGTCCTTCCAAATCCTATGTGTGTGTCTCTGCATTCTAATTATTGGGATCAGAGACCTGTGGTTCCCATCTGAAGGGATTAAAGATGTGTTCCACCACTCCTGGATCGAAGTTTTTCTCTATTTAGAGATTGTTCTTAGGACATCTAAACAGCTGAGAACAGAAGGACTGAACATAAAAGGATTGTACTAACATTTTTAACCATTTTTCCATTTTGGTTCGGACCCCAAACAGGTTTACTACGACCCAAATCAGCAGGAAGTCATTTTAAGAGAGCGACGTCCCATACCCAGAGGGTGGGGAGGGTGTTTCTCCGCCCCCCCCCCTTTTGGTTATTTGAAGGACAACTGAAAACTCTGTTATTTAGGGGAAGAGATTACAAGTTGTTAAATGGACCTGTTTAATGGATTTTGGAGGTTAGACCCAGGGTATTCCTTCTTTCCCTTTTCTGTATCCTTCTTTATCTCCTATGTAGGAATGCACGGACTTGAGAAAAATTGAGACGTAGACATAGCACACAAGAAGAAGGGTCAGATTATTGAATATGCCCTTATACCTTTGTATATTGATACAAAATTAGTAGTATATTTTGCTAAAGTGGTATTGACCATTGTTTATTGTGCAAAAATAAGATTGTATTGGACTACGTCGGTATTGATATTTGTATATTGATACAAAATTAAGATTATAGTTGGCCACAATGGTATTGACCCTTGTATATGGACGCAATATTAAGATTGTATTGGGCCGCATAGGCATTGATCTTTGTATATTGATACAAAATTAAGAGTATATTTAGCCACATTTGAATAGATCTTTGTATATTGATACAAAATTAAAGGTAACACTTCCTAATGGTATCGTACCTAGAGATACTTAAAAATGAAATGTGAAGCTCTGGCCTCTTGATACCAACCATCTTAAACTATTTAGGATAGTTAAGAAAAACAAACTCCTAGTCATGCATGCATGTCACATTGTTAGCTACTATGACAGTCTATCACAGATATTCTCTAAGCTACTCAGTAATCAAGTTGTTAAGAGACAAGCAACATTTGCTTATCTAAATACAAGAGATAGATAGGGCATCTTCAAAAACCCCAAGAGATCTGCAGAATATGGCATTCAAAGATGTGGTCTTAAATTAAGATTTTTTTTTGATATTGTGACATATCAGCTCCTGACAGCACCCCCTATTCTACTCCAAGTAGAAGATAAGCATCGAAGAATCTCCAGTGTGAGATGGTTGAATTAGTGGCAAGCCTATCTCTTGGCATGTAAAAACTCCTTGCTTCAACTGCAGACAGACTGCTGTCCAAAAAGGACAAAACTTGGTAGCAGGGAAGTCGACAGCCTAGCTCTGCCAAGACAGGGTAGGTTAGTCCTCCACAATCCCTGCTGTACAATAAATGTCTGTCAGAGAAACAGGACCAAAAGGCCGAAGACTGATGCTGTAATGTATGGAGAGAAAATGGGAACTGTCCAGGTAGTCACTGGTTTGTCATTTCTTAGTATTGGAAGCTGCAGGCCCTGCACTTCCTATATAATCAGATATATTTATCCTTCTCAACTCTCTGAGGTGGTTGAAGAATAGACAGCTTGAGTCTCATAGCTAAATTTTGAGTTGTTTAGGAATCAAGAGGGCTTTCTAGATCTAAGAAGATGGTTATAATAGTGATGCAAGTTAGTATGAAAGCTAAGTCAGTTATAGAACTTTAAACTCATGGAGATGGTTAGAAGGTAGAAGGTTAAAGTCAGGGGCCAAATATGTATGAACTGGACATTGGGAAGGTATACTGGGCCATTTAACTCTCATAAATGTGGCATATTTAATTCTGCTGTTTTGTATAGAATTTACTGTTATAAGAGAAAGAACCATTTGTTGGATTGAAAAGGGAAGCTGTTGGGGGGGAAGAGGGTGGAAGGGTGGGACAGGAAGGGGGAATAGGGAAGGGTTTGGGACTGAGATGTAACTTGAAGAAAAAAAAAGTACTTATATAAAAAAAGAAACATATTCTTAATATACAACTGAAGAAAGTGAGACTTTAACTAGGACTGTGACACATATATAATGATGGGTATATATGCTGGTCAAATATCTTTATGTTACATTTCCTTTTCATAATGAAAATGGGAGGAGACTTTAATCCCTGTGAAAAGTAAAACTCAAGGTCCAGGCAAGTTTACACTGTATGTAATAGAAAAGGGACTATGCTATTAGGTCTTACTGAAAAAGAGAGATAATTAATATATTTTACATTTATTACTTTATTAATTTTTTTTCAAGACAGTGTTTCTCTGTGTAGTTTCTCTGTGTAGTCCTGCCTGTCTTGGATTTAGTTTGTAGACCAGATTGACCTTAAACTTGGAGATCCACCTGCCTCGGCCTCCTGAGTGCTTTGATTAAAGATGTATACTACCATATCCAGCTAATTTATTAATTTTGTATTTGTGTGTTCATATGCATGTGTGTTTATACATGTGTAGGTGTACATGTGTGTAGAGGTCAGAGGGCAACCTCATTCCTTAGGCATTGTCTTCCTTTTAGGCTAGGCTGGCTGCCCAGTGAGCTAGGGATCTGCCTCGCCTGTTTCTAACTCCCCATTGCTGGACTACAGGCCCGTGCAGCACACCTGGCTTTTTAATATGAGTTCTGGAGATCCCACCCATGCCCTCATGCTTGCAAGGCTGAGCTATCTCTCCAGCTCACACCTTTCATTTAAAAAGGATGCTTTTTATTAAATCCTCAGAGAAGTTAACCAACTTTCACTAGGTGAACTTAAAATGTAAATCTAATGATTAAGCTGAAGACTATGCTGCATGTAAATATAACTTTGCATTATTACTGGGCTTTATTACATATGGAATATGCTTGATTTTTGCCTGTGGTGAGATGGGCTAGTATTGTTGCTGGAATAGTGAGATTTTAGCAATTTTGGGCTCATATCTTACTTCTGTTATGTAAGGGATTGCATTATCTTAAGAGTCCAAATGTTATTCTTTTGCCTTTAGGTTTATGATGAGTGAGTGTGTGTGTGTGTGTGTGTGCACATGGATGTGCATGTGTGCACATGTGTGTGGGTACCTGTGGAGGCCAGAAGACAGCATCAGATCCCCTGAAACTGGAGTTGCAGGTGATTGTGAGCTGCCCACATGGATGTTCAGAACCAAAACTTGGTTGTCTGAAAGAGAACCAAGTGCTTTTAACTGCTGAGCATCTCTCCAGCCCCTTCTTGTGCCTTTCAATAAAATAAATATTCTTTTAGAATAGTTTTGAGTGTGGAGAAAAACTGAGTGAAAAGCACAGAGAATCTGCACCTACCCTCTACCCTCTCTAGTACCCACATCTTCCTGCTGTTAAGACCCTTCACTAGCCGGGTGGTGGTGGCGCACGCCTTTAATCCCAGCACTTGGGAGGCAGAGGCAGGCGGATCTTTGTGAGTTCGAGGCCAGCCTGGTCTACAAAGCGAGTCCAGGACAGCCAGAGCTGTTAAACAGAGAAACCCTGTCTCGAAAAACCAAAAAAAAAAAAAAAAAAAAAAAAAGACCCTTCACCAGAGTGGAATGCTGGTCACAGCTGATGAACCCACCTTGACACCTCATTATTGACCTGGTTCATGGAGCCACTGTGGGAATGCCACACACAGTTGTCACACTGCCCCCTTTTGGTGTTGTCAGCTTTTCACAGAATGCTGTCCACTTCCCCTGTCACCTTTACATCCTTCTGTGGTCTTCTTGATGGTCACCATGGTACCAACTGCCTGTAAACTGGCCCCCAGGGCACAGCACCGTTACACTGTTTTTTTGTTTTTTTTTTTTAAACTCTTTTTTTTTTTTAAAGATTTATTTATTTTATGTATATGAGTGCTCTATCTGCATGTACACCTGCAGCCAGAAGAGGGCATCAGATCACATTGTGTATGGTTGTGAGCCACCATGTGGTTGCTGGGAATTGAACTCAGGACCTTTGGAAGAGCAGCCAGTGCTCTTAACCGCTGAGCCATCTCTCCAGCCCATCCGTTACACTGTTTTTACAATAGTATCTTATCTTACAGGTGTTTATTTCTCGACTGGCTCTCCTACAGACTGCAGTTTACTCCTGAGTTAGGAGATCTATACATCTTAAGTGCCCAGTACAGTGTCTAGCATACAGTGCCTAAGCGTGCGGCAAGCATCCGGGTATCCAGTTGGCTTTTGCTTTCACTGCCCATTTTGCTTCCTAAGAGGAAAACGTCCCCATGGCGGTCACAAGGAGAAGGTTTGTGGAGGAGCTGAGTGGCCCTGGGCAGCCATGGTCAAGGACACTGGGAACAGGAAAATATCAGGGTTGTTCTTTGTTCCAGCTGTTGTTTTTGGCCTTTTCTGGCTGAACATCAGTACTGTCTTGTGTGTCAAGTGAGTGGGATTAAGAGTTGTCCATGTGCTGGTAAAGTATTATTTTGGGGGTGTTGTTGAGGGTGTTCCCAAAAGAGATTAACGTTTGGAACAATACGCTGAGTAAGGACAATCAGCCGGGGATGTCCAGAGCAAGAGGGCAGAAGACAGGTCAGTTCTCTCCAGAAGGGCATTGTCTTTTACATCCACTAGAACTTTTCTTCTGGGGTCTTCTGGCCCTGAGACTCCCAGCAGTGTCACCTCCGTGTCACCTCCCTCCCTCCCTCTGTACCATTCCTAGATCCCTGGCTTCTCAGGTCTTTGGATTCAGGTCTATATTACCTCTGTGGCTTTCTTGGACCACTGGCTCTCAGATGGTAGATGGTAGGGCTTCTCCCCATCTGTGGTTTCTATAAGCTCCCATTGTAGATCTCCTCTTATGACTGTTTCTCTGATGTATTTGCCAATCAACTCACCTTCACAGATTATCCCTGACTTAAAAGATTTTTGGTCTCACAGTGGTGTTAAAGGACCTTGTTTTGAAGTCTAACTTTTTTCCAGGGCAGCCCATATAGCTGGGCACTCCTGCCGGATGCTCAGCAGCAGTTAGAGGTGTGGGGGTCCGTGAGCATTGAGATCAAGATGCTAAACAACCCTCTCCCGTGCGCTGTGCGGTAGCTGTGGTGTTTGGTGGGTGAGGTAACTCGAATAGGTATGGCCCCTCTAGACTCATGTGTTTGAATGCTTGGCCTTTGGGAGTGGCACTATTCGGAGGCGTGGCCTTGTTGGAGGAAGTGTGTCACTTGTTGGGGTGGACTGTGAGGTCTCCTATGCTCAAGCTATGCCCAGTGTCACACACACACACACACACACAGTCTCCTTCTGCTGTCTGCAGATCAAGATGTAGAACTCTCAGCTCCTTCTCCAGCACCATGTCTGCCTGCACGCTGCCATGTTTCCCACCATGATAATAATGGACTAGACCTCTGAAACTGTAAGCAATGAAATGCTCTCCTTATAAGAGTTGCCACGGTCATGGTGTCTCTTCACAGCAATGAAACCCTAACTAAGGCAGTGGGTTACTTGCAATGGGTGCTCTTCTGCTTTACAAACTTTTCAACCTCTGAGAGCTTCACTGGGTCTAAGGGGCATTGGTACAGCAAAAAAATTATAGAAAACACTTGCCATTCGTGGCCTGGCCTCTGTCCTTCAAAGCTAAGAATTGCAGGGATAATCACCGCCACTGAAATTTTGTTTTGGGGTGCTAGAGATCAAACTCAGGGCCTCCCACCTTCTAGGCAGGTTATTCTTCCAATAAACAAACATCCTCATTCATAATTATCACTACTTAACCTTTAACAAAAATCACTAATGTGTGTATGCAGTGTGCATGGGTGTGGGGTGCACACATACACAATGGGGGTGGTGTGTGTTACCCTAAGGCAGTGGGTGGTGCAGCACCATGGCAGGCGCTTGCCAAGGTGTGTTCCCCGAGGAAATCACGCCGTGCCACACAACAGGTCTGGTATAAGGTTTATTAGGGAAGGGAGGGGGGTGGGCAGGGAATGGAGGCAGAGCCATGGAGGAAAGGGAGGGAAAAAGAGTGGCATGAGGAAAGAGGGACAGAAGGTGAGACAAGAGAAACTGGGAAAAGACCAAAAGAGAGATGGGGAAAGAGGTGGGCGGGCTTTATCCTGCCAGGTGACTTCAGGTGTCTGCACTTGTCAGCAGGTGATGATGTAAGCAATTAAGGACCCTCAAGGACCCCTGAGGTCAGAGGTCAGCCTAGTGCAAACGCCTGAAGACTTACAGTAAGATGTCAGAAGACAACTTTCCCCCACAGGTTCTCAGCTTCTGGAGTCCAGCAATCAATTTAGGTCCTCAGGCTCTCAGGAAGCACTTTTACCTGCTGAGCCATCTTGCTGGGCCTCTCACTACTTTTTATGGATATATTATGCCCCGGACAATGATTATATCACTGCCTCGTTTGATTGTTGTAGTTGTGGAAGAAAGCACTCACATGTGAGCATCTTAGAATTCCATGATTCTGTGAGCTCCAACTTGTTTGTTTGCCATGTGCCCTCCACGGCTGTAAATGAAACTCCTTTTGTTTTTTGTTTGTTTGGTTGGTTTTTTGTATTTTGAATTTTTTTGTTGTTGTTGTTTTTGTTTTTCAAGGTAGGGTTTGTCTGTGTAACAGAGCCCTGGCTGTCCTGGACTTGCTTTGTAGACCAAGACCAGGCTGGCCTTAAACTCACAGAGATCTGCCTACATAGTGCTACCACCACACCAGGCCAAGAAACTCCTTTTGGAAACTCATCATACGCTTGTGAGGAAGAGTTATTGAAAAGACATGTTCAAAATAAAATCCGGTAGACCCCAAAATGTAAAGAAATAAAACACCATTGTAGGCCGGGCTGTGGTGGCGCATGCCTTTAATCCCAGCACTTGGGAGGCAGAGGCAGGCGGATCTCTGTGAGTTCGAGGCCAGCCTGGTCTACAAAGCGAGTCCAGGACATCCAGAGCTGTTACACAGAGAAACCCTATCTCGAAAAACAAAACAAAACAAAAAAACACCATTGTGAGGGTTGGCATAGTAAACATAGAGTCTTGATGCTTCGTTTTAAAATTATCCTGTACAATAAAAAACATCTGGAGGTAACACCATCCCAGATTTCAAGCTGTACTACAGAGCAATAGTAATAAAAACAGCATGGTACTGGTATAGAAACAGACCAGTGGATCAATAGAATTGAATTGAAGACCCAGAAATGAACCCACACACCCATGGTCACTTAATTTTTAACAAAGAAGCCAAAACCATACAATGGAAAAAGGACAGCATCTTCAACAAATGATCCAACTGGATGTACACATGTAAAAGAATGAAATTAGACCCATACTTATCACCTTGTATAAAACTTAAGTCCAAGTGGATCAAATACCTTAACTAAGGCCAGACACACTAAATCTACTGGAAGAGAAAGTGGGGAAAACCCTCGAACTCATCGGCACAGGTGACAACTTCCTGAACAGAACACTAACAGCTCAGGACCTGAGACCAACAATCAATAAATGGGACCTCATGAAACTGAAAATCTTCTGTAAGGCAAAGGACACTGTCATTTGAACAAAATGGCAACCTACAGATTGGGAAAAAAATCTTCACCAACCCCACATTTGACAGAGGGCTAATATCCAAAATTTACAAAGAACTCAAGACATTAAATTCCAAGAAACCAAATAATCCAATCAAAATTGGGGGACGGAGCTAAACAGAGAATTCACAAAGGAGGAATTCTAATGGCTGAGAGACACTTGAAGAAATGCTCAGCATCCTTAATCATCAGAGAAATACAACTCAAGATGACTCTGAGATTCCATCTCACACCTGTCAGAATGGCTAAGATCAAAAACTCAAATGACACCACATGTTGGCGAGGGTGTGGAGAAAAGGGAACACTCCTCCATTGCTGGTGGGAGTGCAAGCTTGTGCAACCACTATGGAGGTTAGTCTGAAGATATCTTAGAAAACTTGGAATAGCTCTGCCTCAAGACCCAGCCATACCACTTCTGGGTATACACCCAAATGACTCCTCACCAAATCACAAGGAAGTTTCCTCATCTATGTTCATAGCAGCCTTATTTGTAATAGCTAGAAACTGGAAACAACCCAGATGTCCTTCAACTGAAGAATAGATTAAAAAACTATGGTACATCTACACAATGGAATACTACTCAGCTATCAGAAACAAGGAAATTATGCAATTTGCATCCAAATGGATGGAACTAGAGAAGCTCATCCTGAGTGAGCTAACCCAGACTCAGAAGGATGCACATGGCATCTATTCACTTATAATCAGATTTTAGCCATATAGTTCAGGATAACTATACTACAGACAATGCACCAAAGGGAACAGGAACATAGACTTTGTTACCTGTCAATGAGACACTTTTCCCTAGTGATGCTGCCTTGTAGGCCCCCAGTGTATGAGGAAGTTCTTGGTCCTCATATGACTGCTGAACTGGGGCGGGGGACTGTTATGTAGGGACACTCCACTCCAGAGGAATGGGATGGAAGGGTTAGGGGGTAGAGGGTGGGAGGGCGGGACTGGGAGGGTCGGACAGAGGACACTGCGATGGAGATGTAACCTGAAGCAATAAATAAATATTTAAAATAAACAATTAAATAAGTAAATAAAATTATCTGCAATAAGCATTTGTGCCATTAGAGGGCAGTCTTTCTACCAAAAATCTATCCAATTCATGCACTAATACAGGTTTTCTTTAACTGTATTATGTTGAGGCGTTTATTGTGTCAAAGAAATATAAATCTATTTTTGTCCCAAAACAAAGTAACTGTAAGTACCTTTCAGGAGACAGTCAGGTAAAGTGCCTTGAAATGAATTATTGTGATAGTGCCTGTATTGAATCCCAGCACTCAAGAGGCAGAGGCAGGCAGAACTCAATGAGTTCAAGGCCAGCCTGGTTTGCAGATTGAGTTCCAGGCCATCCAGGGATACATAGTGAGACCTGACTCAAAAACAAAACAAAACAACAACAGCAATTAATTATTTAATTATTGTGTAATGCTATTTAAGCACATTGAATGTCCTATCTCCAGTTATGTAACAATGCTCTCAGCATTCTCTGGTGTTAAGAATGTGTATGCCTGTGTGTGTGTGTGTGTGAGAATGCAAATGTGGTGCATGAGTGTGCAGGTATGTGTATGTGTGTGTGTGAGTGTGTAGGTATGTGTATGTATATCTGTATGTACATGCATGTGTGCATGTACATGTGTGTGGATATGTAGGTACATGTGTGTGTGCTCACACATGAGCTCTGTAGCACCACTTAGTCAGCTTTTCCAAAAACTTCAAAGCCCAGAAACACCAGCAAGCTTTTGTGTAAAAATCTAATCAGTTAATGGTGAAAAACATTGATTGAGCACTTACTGTATGCTAGTTATAATGCAAGAACTCTTCGTAGTAACCGTGTTCAGTTGATTTTTCAAGCTATGTTTATTTAAATTGCAAAGTTGGTGCAGATTTTTTAATTTAATGTAATTTCTGTTCTAAGAACAAAGGAGAAAGTTGTATAACTTAGCAGGTGTAGAAAAGTCTTAGACAAAATCAACACCGATTCAAAATGAAAGCTAAGCAAACAGCAGAAGGGACTTCTCCGTTTGATGAAGGGTGTGTGGCGGCCAGCTTTCCTTGTCAGCTGGACACACCCTAGAGTCACTGGGAGGAGTCTCCATGAGGCCTTGTCCACACTGGGCTGGCCTGTGGGCATGGCTGTGCTGGGCCGGGTCGGGGAAGGGCTGTTGCTGTGGGAACCCAGCCCACTGTTTCTGACTATGGTTTGTGGATGTGCCTGTCTCAGGTGACAGGTGTGCCAATTTGACAAACTTGACAAATGCGCACAACTGCTATGTGTCATTTTAAAAAACTTTATGCCATTACTCTGAAGATAAGAAGAGAAAACTTGCCCCTTAAGTGCGGCAAAGCACAGGTACATAGAGCTTTACATTTCACTCACCATTAGCATCAGTTTCGGTGGTATTAACTGCACCCACAGCTGGCACAGCATCTGCCTCCATAGTACTCCTCACCTTTCTGAAGTGAACCTGCTCACCAAACACCGACTTGATTCCCGAGGCCACCAGTCCCGAGATGGGCTGTTCCACGCCTGTCACCTCACACAGGTGGGATCCACACTACTTTATTTTCATCTATGTTGTAACACGTAAAGTTTTTTTTCCCTTTTCAAGGCTGGCTAGTACTCCATGGCATGTGTCTGCTATCATTTGGATCCTTTGCTTGTCCATTCACCCACCAGTGGGCGCTTGGTGTGCTTCTAGCCATCATAAATCCCGTCACTGTGAACGGCAGCAGGCAGACGCCTCAAGCCCTTGCTTTCAGTTGTTCTGAATGCCAAGAAGAGGACTTGCTGAAACTCATGCTGACTCTATTTTATCATTTTCTCAGGAATTACTCTACTGTTTTCTATAACTCCTAATATTTCCATCCTACCAATGCTGTAGAAATATTCCAACATTTCCATTCTTTGTCAGGATGGATAAATTGTTCATTTAAGCAGTCACCCCCTGGATGTGTGGGGGGTGGGAACTCAAGAGATTTGGGGATGTATTGGCCTCTAATGATTAGTCACACTGAGCAGTTCCTGGACGCTTATTGACCACTTTTGTGCCTTCTGCACTGACTAGTTTCATGTGGACTTAACACAAGGTAAGTCATCAGAGGAGGGAGCCTCAATTACGAGAATGGCTCCATAATATTAAGCTGTAGGCAAGCTTGTAATGCATCTTCTTAATTAGTGATTTATAGGGGAAGGCCCAGTCCATTGTGGGTGCCATCCTGGGCTCTATAAGAAAACAAGTTGAGGCTGGGCGGTGGTACTGTATGCCTTTAATCCCAGCACTCGGGAGGCAGAGGCAGGTGGATCTCTGTGAGTTCGAGGCCAGCCTGGTCTATAAAGTGAGTCCAGGACAGCCAGAGCTGTTACACAGAGAAACCTTGTCTTAAAAAACCAAAAAAAAAAAAAAGAAAGAAAAGAAAACAAGTTGAACAAACCACGAGGAACAAGCCAAGCACCCAGCCCCTCCATGGGCTCTGCATCAGCTCCTGCCTTCAGGTTCCTGTCTCGCTTGAGTTCCTGTCCTGACTTCCTTTGATGATGATTGTGATGTGGAAGCAAAAGCTGAATAAACCTTTTGAACTCTTTCCTCCTTAAGTTGCTTTGGTCATGGTGTTTGATCCTAGTAATAGAAACTCTAAGACACCTTCTTTGGAGAAATGTGTTTCAAGTACTTTGACCAGTTCTATACTGGGCTCTTTGTTTTGGTCAATCCTGAGTGTTCTTTACTCTCTGGACTTTAAGCTCTTGCTAGACACATGATGCGATAGGGCTCCTCATCCTGTGTGCTCCTTTACATTCTGTGACATTCCTTTAACTTACAGCTTTATTTAGTGAAGTGTGATTGTCTTTTTTTTTCTTTTTACTTTCGTCACCTATCATTTTAATATTCATACAAACCATTGGAAAGTCCAGAGCATTCAGCATTTCCTGAGTGTTTTTTTTCCCCCTAAGGCTTCTACAGCTTTAGGTCTCACATCTGAGGTTTGATCTACTTTGAGGTTATTTTGTGGGTGGTATAAAGCGAAGGTCCAGCTTCAAAATAAGCTTTGAAATCAGGAAATGTGTGCTTGCCAATCTTTTTTTTTTTTTTCAAGATTGTTTTGACTTTTGGGGTCCTTTGAAAGTCTGTATTAACTTCAGTTGTATTTTTTTTTTTTTTTAGTTTTAGTGTTTTTATCAGGATGGACTTTTCTATTTCTGAAAAGAAAATGTTACTGGGTTTTGATACAGATGGCATTGAGCTTGTGGGCCTTTCATTTAACAGTACCAAATCTTCTGCTGCACAAGCAGGAGCTGTATTGCTCTGGGTTTGTGTCTTGGCCAATTTCTTTTAAGGATTGTAAAGTCATTTTTAGTGTTCATGTCATTGGCTGAGCTTTCCATCAAGCCTACACCATGGTTTTACTTTGCTGGTGTAAGAGAGTTCTCAGTTCGCTTTTCTTTTCTAAGATTATTGAATTTTAGTTTATGTGCATTAGTGTTTTTCTGCATGAATGTGGATGTCATAGTTCCTGGGAATTACACACAGTTGTGAGCTGTCATGTGGGAACTGGGAACTGAACTTGGGTCCTCTGAAAGAGCAACCAGTGCTCTTAACTGCTGAGCCATCTCTCCAAATCCCAGTTTGCTTTTAAAATAATTCTTTTTTTTTTTTGAGACATGGTCTCACTGTGGCCTGGAATCTGCTATGTAGACTAGGCTGGCCTCAAACTCATAGAGATCTGCCTGCCTCTGCTTCTTTCTGTGTTCTGGGATTAAAGGTGTGTGCCACTGTACCTGGCTTCATTCCTGATAATGTAGAAGTGTAACTGGTTTGTATAAGTTGATTTTATGTCCGGCAATCTGAAGAATTCATTGATGAGCTTTAACAATTTTGTCAAATCCTTGGTATTTTATTAGTATAAGATGATCAAAGATCATTTTACTTCCTCCTTTGAAATGTTAATGTTTTTATTACAATTAGTTATTTGTGCTTGCGTGTGCCACAGTGTGTGTGTGTGTGTGTGTGTGTGTGTGTGTGTGTGTGTGTGCAAGTGTGCGTGTGTAGGTCAGAGGACAACTTGGTTCTCTCCTTCCACCATGTAGGTCTCGGGATGGCACTCAGGTTGTCAGGCTTGATGGCAAGTGCTTTACTTGCAGAGCCTTCCTGCTAGTCCTGGACATCCTCTTTCTCGCCTGGTCTCTCTGGCTCAGCACTATGTTGAGCAGAAGTGGCAAGAGGGCACCCTGGCCTTGTCTGGGTCCTTGGGGGAAAGCTGTCCACCCTTCACTGGTGCCCGTAGGCTTTTGCATGTGGCCTTCACTGTGCCGAGCCTTCACCTCACCACTACTCAGTGCATATGGTGTTGGATTTTCTCAAATGTTTTTTCTTCACTAATGCAGATGGTCGTACATTTTCTCCTTCCTTCTGTTTTTAGGATTATTGTCTTAGCTGATTTTTAAATTTTTATTTATTGTTGTTGTTGTTGGTAGTGATGTGGTGGTGGGGCGGTGTCTGTGTTGTTGTTCATGGTGGGGTGGTGGTGGTATGAGGGTGTGCATCGTGGTGGACACGCAGAGGTTAGAAGTTGGTTCTCTCCTTTCATCTTGTGAAAGCAGTCTCTTATGTTTTCTGCTGTGCTTGTACTCCCAGCTAGTTGGCCTCTGAGCTTCCATGCAATCCTCTGTCCCCTCCTGTCATCTCATTAGAGGGCTGCTGGGATTGCAGATATAACCACTGTGTTGGGTTTCTAAAGTGAGCTCTGGGGATTGAATTCAGCACCAGGCTTTCCCAGCAATCACTACTACCCACTGAGCCACGCTGCCTACCCTTGACGGAGCTGGAGTAGCCTTGTCTTCCAGGAATAAATTCCACTAGGTCATGGAATATGGTTCTTTAGATGAGCTGTTAGATTCTTGGTTAATATTTTCTTGAGTATTTTACATCAGAAGAGGTCAGGGCCATGGGTTTTCTCTTCCTATGGTTTGGGGCTGGCTTTGGAACGATGCTATTCTCAGGAGATGAGTTTAAAAGTGTTTTCTCCTCTTCCACTGTTTTGGGAGAGTTAGAGGGAAACTTGACATTTCTTCTTCAAATATTAGAATTCTCCAGGGAGGCTGTCCAGTACTGGGTTTCTTCTCATTAGGAGTGTCCTGTAGTCACACATCTGTTCTAACTTTCTACTTCTTTTTGTTTGGTCTTGGCAGTTTATGTGATTCTGGGGCTCTCCTTATTTCACCCTGATTATCTAAACTGCTGGTACTCAAAGGTTCATTGCATGCTGAGATAACATCTTTTTATTTCTGATTTAGCTATGTGAGGTTTCTCTCTTTTACTTCATCATTTATATATCTTTAAATCAAGTTTTGTCAATTTACATAATCATTTCAAATAGCCAACTCAATTTTGTTTATTTTTCTAATGTTTGTTATGTATCTTACTGTCCTGATTTTAATTTTTTATTTCTCCTACTGGCTTTGGGTTCAGTTTGCTTTTTTTTCCTTATTCCTTAAAGTGTAAAGCTAGCTAGCTGCTGCTTCCAGATATTTCTTTATTGCTCTTTAGCTGTATATTCACCTCATCTTATTGTCACTGCCTTCAGGAGCCTTTTGTTTTGTATTTTCATTTTCATCTGCCTTGTGTGTTCTCTAACTTTCCTTGAGGTTGTTACATAATGACTGTACATATTTATGGATTTCTCAATTTTTTTCTGCAATGGAGTTCCACTTTCTTTCCATTTTGATTAGAAAAGTTATTTTATATGGTTTTTATATTTTAAAATATAAAAAAATGTAAAAATTGTTCTGTTGCCTAACTGTGGTATGTCCTGAAAAACTATCCATGGGTACCTGAGAGGACGAAAGCTGTATTTGGATATTTGGAGTGGCATGTTCTTTAAAGCCCTTCAGATCCAGTTGGTCTATTGTCAGCCAAATCCTCTATTTCTTTATTGATGTCCTGTCTGATTGTCCTATCAGCTGGTGGTATTGTTGGGTTTTCCTGTGAATAGGTGTTCATGTTGGGGGGGGGGTGCTACAAGAACGCAATGAAAGTTTGTGGATTGAATTCAGGTCTTCACACAAGGCCAGGGCTTTATCCTGACTCTGCTAACTTCCTGCTCACATTATTGTTTTTATTTTACAGACAGGAGTGGAGGGAGATAAACAAACTGTAGCTTGGTCAAGCTCATTGCTGGTGAGTATAGATTTAGCACTCAGAATTAGGACCCAGTTCAAAGTCTGTGTCCTCCAATGGCCTTGCTGTATTGGAAAGAGATCCACTGAAAAAGTACTGTGGTGCATATTCTCATCTGCCCCTTAGTCATACATACTTGCTAAGATTCAACAATATTTGAACATAATACAGCACAACTCAGATGCGTGTGTGTGTGTGTGTGTGTGTGTGTGTGTGTGTGTGTGTGTGTATTTCTTACCATAGGTTGACAAATGTTCCTGTTGGGTGTGGCTGGAAATAGGTGAGATCTGAGGGAACTCCAACGCTGGAAATCTCAAAATTGGGGTTCAGGTCCCACACGGAGATCGGTAGGCATGGGATCCAGCTCTCTCCCTGCTTCTTCTTGCCCCTGCCACACATGGACACAGCCCCAAATGGCTACCTTCCTTGTGGTATGCAGAAACAATCCCACAGGAGGCTACAGGTGAGTTCAGTCATGTACCCAGTGTCTGGGACTTTTCCTCATGTAAATATACATTGCCAGCATCTCAATCTCAGCCAGTAGAATGCATTCACCCCCCCCCAAAATATCCTCCCTCCCCACTTCCCATGATTAAAAAGCCCTCACCCATCTCAGAGTTCAGGAGATCTGTTAGATGGTGGGAGACCTAATAGACTTAGAGGATAATTAGAGTCATAGGAGAACCAAGACAATCATGACACCTAAGCTAAAAATAAAGGAACCTTGTTCACCAAATAGCTGCCTTAGAGCTGATGTGATTCTGCCCAAAGGAACTTCTGCCTTTGGAGGCTGGAACTTCTCTGTTTTCTCTGGCCCGGAGCACCAGTACTTGTCCCAGGCAACACTGAGAGTACCGGGTCCTCTAGACCTCCCAGGACTCCGCTTTCTCTGGTGCTTGCATGCCTTGGGAAAGAACCAGCTGGTCCCCAATTGCATTCCCACTTTTCCTCAAGGTCCCATCAGCAGACCATTCTCTCTATCCTGGCCCTTCATCTAGCAGGGCATTAGAAACACAACTGCATCTCCACCCCATAGAGAAGGACATTCACCCACCCGCTGCCTGGTAAGCTCCAACTGCTATGCTACAACCAGATACACTACATGTTCCAGCTAGATTCTTCCAAACAGCTGAATCTTGTTAACCCACTCTCAGCATCCACTCTTTTAAATCTGTGCAACAAATATTCCCAAACCCAGCAGGTTTGAGTATGCACATTGGCTTCCAGAATTCAAATGGTGCACGGCAAGACTGCATGCCTGAATTGCATCATATGTGGGGCCCTGGTTGGAGCTGGAGCCATATTTTGCTTCCTCTGTGGGCATGTGAAATGCCCGGGCTACAGTGACTGGAAGCCTTCCTCTGCCAGGGATGCCTCACATGGCTTCTGCAAGCAGCTTGGGTTTCCTCTCAGCTTGGCACCTCAGAAACAATCCAGCTTCTTAAGTTAGTGGCTCAGGACTGCAATCGTGAGGGTTGTCCGTCCTTCTGACACAGCCTTGGAAGTCTCAGACCATGACTTCTACCACAGTGTGTTGTTCAAAGGAAAAGACATATAGTTTGCTTCCTAAAGAGGGAGGGAGGCAAAGTCACTGCTGAGGCATCCCACTCTGGGTGGGATGAAGAAATCATTATGTCCACTGTTGGAAAATACATTACATCTTGTCACCTGCAGCATCCAGCAGTTGACGCTGAAACCTCCCTGATGTCTGGGAGCGTCCTCACTGGCTTGCATGTTTCATGACTTCTTTAAATGAATTCTTGCAAAGGCTCTTTCTTTTCAGTGCGCCCTTGTCCCGGTGAGAACCAGGATGTAAACTGAAGTAGGCAGAGGGAGCTGCAAGTCTCTGCAAACCCCAGGAGGAGAACTTGAACTCCCCTCTGACCAACTCACCATGCTTCATAGGCCCAGCAAGCATTCTGCAGTCAAGGTAAAGAGACTGTAGGAGCAGAGGAAGCCCTAAACGAAAGAAGTCCAGAATGGTTGTGTATGGTCCACATGGACACTGCCAAATCAACTACTCCAAGGCCTTGGACTCATGTAACACTGGCAAAGCCATTACCCCTATTCCCAGGCTCAAAAGAAATGACAACGCTTTCCTCAGAAGTTGGTGTTTGAGTGTTTATGCATGATTGACACTGAAGCAACTTCTTCCTGGGTGTTTACAGCCTGAGACTGCTCACCTTCGAAGAACTCCGACCCAGACTAGCTAGCCCCTCCCTTTGCTTCTGAGTTGCCATGACATCATTAGAGAGCCCTTCCTGATCCTGGTTTTACTGTACACAGCACCCCATTTGCTTGTCCCTTTATCATTCCTTCACTGCCTTTAGTCAGGGTTCCATGACCCAAGCCCCAAGGGATATCGCAATATATAAGCTCCCATCAGCTGAGAGTCTGTACTTTCTACAGAGGACACTCATTATTGGTGAGCAGCTACAGAAAAAAAAAAACAAACATTAGCTCTGCCAGAGAAGCTGTGAGCCAGGTCCCGGAGGCAGCCCCAGCGAGGAGCCTGCTTCCTCATTCTCTAAGGTGTGGAGGGGTGTACCGGTGAGTGCCTGTAGGGGGTGCAATCTGCTTATTCTGAGAGTTCATAACAGGCGAGCTTCGCATTCATCGCTGTATCGTTGTATCCCGGTCGGTAAATTGTTCTAGTCTGACCCAGGTGGCTGTTTAATTTGAATTTTGCTATCATTAGTTGAAATATCACATAGACACAGTGCTTAGATGTTTTTTTCCTGGTATTTATTAGTAAGAAATCACATCCATATTTATATCATTGCCAAATGAGGAAGTGGCTACTCTCTTTTCCTTTACTAGTATACCCTCTGTTGAACCAGCCATATTGCCGAGAGGCTGTGAGTTAGGTGAGCTTTGCACCCAGAGTTTATTTCAGTGTGTTGCAAGCCACGCCAGCCTGTGATGCTGAGTACCTCGTGTGAGCCAGTTCTACACAGCTCAC
>CAJQZJ010031998.1:2824411-2838347 GCA_907164525.1 Lophiomys imhausi | reverse complement strand
TATTCACTAAATCTAACTTATATTAACCTATCAGCCCCTTCACTCACTGGTTCTTGCTTACTAGGTTGGAAATCTTTGAGTATTTGATGGGGCTTCCTAGATGGAAAATGGTCCAAGGGGAGAGGAGAGGATAGGGTTAAAGAAGAAGAAAGAGTGATGACATGCTATTTCAGAAAAAGATAACATTTAGGCGTGAACTGAACCCCATTAGAGAAAATGGTATTTACAACATACAAATAACCAATCATAAAACACCCTTTTTTCAGGGGACAGTTATGTGACTGGTGGTACTAAAAGACTGTGAAGTCGTGGCTGGAGAAACACCTGTCAAGGGTGCAGTGAGCTTGCAGAGGATCCGGTTCCAGTTCCCAGCATAAGCGTAGTGGCTCACAACTGTTCACAACTCCTGTTCCAAGAGATCCTGTGCTCTCTTCTAGCCTCTGTGGGCTCTGCATGCATGTGGTATAATGACATAATTTATAGTTTATGTGTATGGATGCTTCACCTGTGTGTATGTCAGCTCAGTATCACCCGAGGCACAAGAGGGCATTGAATCCCCTGGAGCTGGATTTTTCAATGGATGTGAGCCACTCTTTGTGCTAGGAACTTGAACAGGTTCTTCTGCAAACATAGCCAGTATTCTCTCAGTGTGTGTGGCAGGATCTCACTATGTAGCCCTGGCTGGCCTGGAACTCTGCGCTTCAAGCAGAGAGATCCTCCTACCTCTACCTCATGGTCCTGGGATTAAAGGCTTCCACCACCATATCTAGCATCCCTAAGTAAGTTTTTCTTTTTCAAAGAAGGTAAAGATTCTCATTTGCAAGGCTGAGCATGGATCTGGGACACGGATTCCGTTTTAACGCGCCGATCTCATCTGGTACAGCCCTTTGAAGAACTTGTGGGTCAGTGCACCTACAGGTCTGGCAGGCGCTCACTGCTCAGCCTGGCACACTAACACTGGTGTGGGCAGGTTTCAGATCTTGGCTTCACAGCTGGTGTTGGGCTAGTGGGAACACATGCACTTAGTATGTATGAGGGGTAGAACATCTCTAGTATGTACAAAGCACACAAAAAAGTAAGTAAAGAAGTAATTCCCTGTAGAGAGGGCGCATCATTATAATTACTTTATATTATGGCAAACAGCATGTTAATGTTCAGTGAGGCTGTCAGCATCATTAGAGCAGGGCGTGCTCTCCTATGAGCTAGCTGTGTGACTAGGTTATTTCAAATCTCAGTTTCTTTATACTTAATATGGGGATAGCTTCTCCCCCTTCTGCAGGTTCTGTAGGGAAATTTGTTGATCTAATGGGGTTTATACAACATCTACCACTAAGCATACATATAATATATGTATTATTTACTTTTGTCTAACTTCTGTAACAAAATATACAACAAAAGCAACGGAAGGGAAGGGAATTCTGAATCCCATCAGGTTGACAACCAAGAACCACTGGGCTGGCAAGATGGCTCAGTAGGGAGAGGTACTGCTAAGTTGGACAACATGACTTCAGTCTCTGACCTCCAGAAATTTCTGGACGTTCTAGGTGGTACATGTCAAAGAAGTAGTAAATAGGTGTCCTTCAGTGTGCTGGAGCAAAGCTCTGCAGTGAGCTAGACACTGAGACTAGTACCAGCACCACACATCTGAATGATGTGAGTGGATGGGATTAGGGGATAAGGGATGGAAGGATGGTTGAAGAGATAGAGGACAGAGGAATGAAATGACGGAGGATGGAAAGGTTTGCAAATAGCTTTCATCGGAAAGTCCAAGACCCTATGAAAGAAGCATGCGAGACCTCTTTGTTCTGTGGCCAGTTAGAATGCTTGAACAAGGGACAGAGGGCAAGGACACAGTTCTTCATTGCAAATACCAAAGCCTAGAGAGCCTGGAGTAGGGCAAGAAATTTTTTTTCACTCAGTGTTTTCAGGTCAATGTTTTCTCATCTTCAGAATAGAAAGATCAAAGGTGTTGGTCAAAGAGAGAAGAGGCCCTTCAAGTTGCCTACAGGTTTTGGTTCAAGGCTTATCTCCATACAAGATGTGCTTTTATGGCCCATTATCTCTTGGTGTGCTTGGATTGGGGTCAGATCACAGTAAAATGATATCAGTTTGTTCATCATTGTCCTCTGGGCATGTTCCTCCTTATCTGCTTTTTTAGGAATGGTTGCTTGACAAGAATATGATTAGATGTTCAGAGTCCTGGGCCTCCTGGATGAATACCCTCATAATGTCTTCCTGTTCCCACAATGTGGTCCTAGGCCAACATTTTGTGAGTTCAGGTTCTGCCAACTGGTATTATAATTTTCTCTGGGGGGAAAAGTATTCCATCTCTTCAATTTTTTAGGAATTTTTATTATGGTCAAAAAGGCTGTTTTTATATTGAAAATTCACAGCATTGGTTTATAAAAAGACCTGCAGTTAATGTGATTTATTTAAAATTATGTAACCCAGTCTGTAAAAATATCCTAACCTTGTAGACATGTTTTGCTTCAGCAATCTAATTTGACTGTGTCCGTGTGCTTCTGAATGCCCCAGTGTCTGCAGAGTGCAGGGGAGCCCTGGGCTTAGCAATGTGTCAAAGGGCAGGACCCCACCCAAGGAGGCAGATACAGTCTTCAGTGGGAAAGCCCATGAGAGGGAGGAGGAAACCCTGCTCACCTTTTATGTTTTGGTGGTTTCATGCACACTCCCACATCTCTACAAACCATTAAAATAAGGGTTAGTTAATGGCATTTTGAACTTTTCCATACATTTTTGGGCTTTATGTTCCAGATTCCTGGAGCTTGAACTACAGTGGAAATAGATAGAAGTCAGCTCCTTACATGGGTTGCATGAGATTAGCTTAGTGTTCATTACATAGCAGCAATAATTAAAATTGGGATTGCATTCAGAGTTTTATGACCAGAATTCCATCAAGTGCAATGCAATCCATTAACTAGTAGAATGTATACTACTGTCTTATATATGTATATATTTCTTGCAAATACATGTAAACAAATCAGAAGCGCATATGTGTGCCCATCCTTTTTTTTAGACAAGATCTGACTTGTAGCAGTGGCTAGCTTAGAATTCCCTATGTAGAACAGGGTCGGTTCATTTCACAGAGATCAGTCTGCCTCTACCTTCCATGTTCTGGAATTAAAGGTGTGAGTTACCAAACCTGTCAAATATTGTTTTAAAAACGTTAATCAATTTTATGTGTATGAGTGTTTGCCTGCATGTATGTATGTATGTATAACAACATACATGCCTGGTGCTCACAGATGCCAGAAGATGGTGTCAGATTCCCTGGAACTGAATTATGGACTGTTGTGAACCACTATGTGGGTCTTAGGAATGGAACCTTGGTCTTCCTCAAGAACAGCAAGCATTCTTAACTGCCAGACTCTATTGTATATTTTATGTATATGGGTGTTTCACCAGCATATAAGTCCATACACCATTGCTTACCTGATACCTATGGAGGCCAGAAGAGGATGACAGATCCCTGGCTGCAGTTACAGACATCTGTGACCTGCCATGATAGTGCTGGGAATTGAACTGAAGAGCAACCAGTGCTCTAACTACTGAGCCATCTCTCCAGCCCTAATATTCTTATTTTCTTATTTTAGTGTCTTTCAGGCTTTGGCAGTGTAGCTACATAGTTTCTGAATATCTGGAGAGCTCTGAGACCTTCACACACTGTCTTAGTTAGGGTTTCATTGCTGTGAAGAGACACCATGACCATGGCAAATCTTAGAAAGGAAAACATTGCATTAGGGCTTGCTTAGAGTTTCAGAGGTTTAGTCTATTATTGTCATAAGGGGAAGCATGGGGGCACACAGGGAGACATGGTGCTGGGGAGGGAGCTGAGAGTTCTATATGTGGATCCACAGGCAGCAGAAGAGGACTGTGTGTCACACTGGGCATAGCTTGAGCATAGGAGACCTCAAAGCCCTGGCCCCCACAGTGACACATTTCCTCCAACAAGATCACACCTACTCCAACAAGGCCACATCTCCTAAAAGTGCCACTTCCTATGGTCAAGTATTCAAACATATGTGTGTGGTGGGGTTAGTGATAGCATTTAGCAGCTTAGGGATCTTGGAATAGCAAAAGCCTAGACTCTTGGGTAAAAGACATGGTGTATCCTTGGGAGCCCGTCAAAAAGCAGATCATGAGACCAGGTGACACACTGTTGTGAGGGCGTGCCTTGGAACAAGCCCACCAGGAACCATAGCAACGATACTGTTGAAAAGAACTCCATATTTTCACAACAGATCACGCAATCTCCTGACTTCCTGCTGCTCCTCGACCCCTCTGTAGGGAAAGCTTTGGAGGGACATTGCCCAAGGCCATGACTTGGAAGTGCGTGAAAACTTCTGCCGAAAATCACGCTGCCAATTCAATACCACAGGTGAAGAGATTTAAGTCAAAAGTCATGTGGTCACAATTCATTCCTCCTGCTTCACCCAGCGAGAGACCTCATCATCATCTTGTGCTCCTTGTCAGTGACCCACATAGGTGGACAGCGTGACAAAATGTGCCTTTTGGCAGAGTAGGACCATTTTTGTCCAACTCTGAAAGCTGCCACAGTCCAGAACACCTGAGCTAGAACGAGAGTGCCCAGAACAAAGAAACACTGAGCAAATTGCAGATTTAGAGACAGTTTGGAGGGGCTTCAATGGTGAATTATTTGGACCTAGGACTGTGAGACAAGTCTTGACTGATTAACAGATCAAATTTATAAACTGATCTTAAGATCTGACGAATAAGACTCACAGACTATAATACTAAGGGACTTGGTGGAAATCAACCACCTGAACAGTTCCAAGCCAAAAGTTAATCTGAGAGAATATCCTTTTAAGAAACTTTAGGTTGGGCTGGAGAGATGGCTCAGCCGTTAAAGGCTAGGCTCACAACCAAAAGTATAAGAAACTTTAGGTTGGTGTTAAGTGTTCGTTTTGTAGGTATTAGGGTATTTTAGATTAGGTCTTAAAGTTAGGGTTTGGGCTTTAGAATTTAGGAACGTTTATAGGTAATTGATAGGTATTTATTAAGTTTAATAAATATATGTTTTAAAAATAAAAGTTACTGTTACACATGAGTCTATGGGGGTCATTCCTATTCAAACCACACACATGCTGACAAGATATAATTACTCTCTGGGTATGCCATCCCTTTTGTCACATTTGAGGGGATTTGTGATTAAAAAACAAAAAACCTAGTGTCTGCTTCAAAAGCCATTCTCCTCAATTTCCTGGAGGCAGAAGCCATCAGATCATGGACTGTCCCTTTGAAACACCAGCCACTCAGAGGCCAGATCACACAACTTGAAAAAAATCAAGCCAAGCCTCCCTGCAGCTCTCTCTCTGTGACAGAGCATTAAGAAGCCTTGCTGTACTCCACAGCCCCTAAGCTGAGGTCCTGCCTAGGACTTGGCTCCTCCATGACTGTTGTCATATGGGCTATCTCAGACTAAATCACATGGCGTGGAACTTCCTGCCACTCTCTGAAAGGATACAAAAGCCACATACTTTCCTTTGTGTGTGGGGTTTCTCTGAAGACTGTCCTCTGGGCACCCACACCATCCTGTCCATGGCGGCTGTCTCTCTTTTACTTTACCTAGTCCTCTTAATGGAGCTTTCCTCCAGTTTTAAATAGAAGCCTCCCCTTCCTTTTAAGGCCCCATCATGCTGTCTCAGATTCCTCCAGTTTTAAATGGAAGCCTCCCCTTCCCTTTAGGGCCACATCATGCTGTCTCAGATATGATGTGCTATGTCTTTCTATTGCTCTCCTACCTCAAGGCCCAGTCACATCTCCTGTGGTCTCAGGACCCTCTGTCCTAACAAAGACCATCCCTGAAGGGTAGTTGTATGTCAGGTCCTCTCAGGAACCCACCCACTGCCTCTCCTCCTTTTGTGTCTGATAGAATCATGTTTCATTTTTCTTCCCCTAAGAAGAACCTGTTCATTTGAAACAAAGAAATTGTGCAGGGCTGAAGATATGGGTCAGAGGAACGGCAGTTTCCTACCAACTGCAGGACCCTAGGTTTAATCCCCAACACCACACATATGTGTATGCAAATACACACACACACACATACACACACACAAAGATATACAGATGTCACATTTACACAAATACACACACACACATACACACACACAAAGATATACAGATGTCACATTTACATTTCTTTAAATTATCTTTCTTTTTTTTTTTTTTAAAGATTTATTTATTATGTATACAGTGTTCTGTCTGCAGGTATATCTGCAGGCCAGAAGAGGGCACCAGATTTCATTATGGATGGTTGTGAGCCACCATGTGGTTGCTGGGAATTGAACTCATGACCTCTGGAAGAGCAGCCAGTGCTCTTAACCGCTGAGCCATCTCTCCAGCCCTAAATTATCTTTCAATACTGCTTCTCAGCCTGAAGAAATAACATGTACGTTAAACACATGTGGAAACAGGGCAGTGAGATGGTTCAGGGACCAACGTGTTTGTCACCAAGACTGAGCACTTGAGTTTGGCCCCTGGGTCATATATGATGGAAAAAGAGAACTGACTCCTGCAGGTTGTCCTTTTACCTCCACATACGTGGGAATTCCCATGCGCGCGCGTGTGCGCGCACACACACACACACACACACACACACACACACAAACACACACACACACTCACAAATAAATAAATATAATTATTTTATTTTATTTTATTTTTTTTTTTTTTCAAGACAGGGTTTCTCTGGTTAACAGCTCTGGCTGTCCTGGACTCGCTTTGTAGACCAGGCTGGCCTCGAACTCGCAAAGGTCCGCCTGCCTCTGCCTCCCAAGTGCTGGGATTAAAGGCGTGCGCCACCACCGCCCGGCCAATATAATTATTTTAAAAAGTTAAACGTATATGAAAACAAACTAACATTTGTGAACTAGGAAATAAGTGTGGCTAATGAACGCAAAGGACAGTTATGCAACTACTTGTGAAAAGGTGTCTTTAGTGGCTGCGGAGGTGACTCAGTGGGTGAAGCTTTTGTTGTGCAAGAGTGGAGACTGAAGTTCAGGCTCCAAACCCACGTAGAAGCTGGCTGGATGTGATGGCCACCTGAAATCCCAGCTCCTGGGAGGCAGAGGCAGGGGGTGTCAAGCAGATACTCTGCCTCAGTAAACAGAGAGGGACTGAGGAAGACACCCACCATCAACCTCTGGCTTCTACATGCACATACACATCTGTGCACATGGATCCATGCACATGTACACACATACAAATGTGAGCATGCATACACACCTGCATGCACACCAAACACACATATAGACAGCTTCTGGATATGCCATGGCCTTTGCTTTCTTTAACTTCCAGCAGCAGCAGCATCAGCAGCCACTGGGCACGGTGGTGTATGTCTTTAATCCCAGCACTCAGGAGGCAAAGGCAGGCAAATCTCTTGAGTTTTAGGCCAGCCTGACCTACAGAGCAAGTTCCAGATCTTCCAAGGCTACAGAAAGAAACCCTGTCTCAAAAACCAAAAACAAAAATCACGGGCTGGGAGAGATGGCTCAGCAGTTAAGAGCACTAACTGCTCTTTCAAAGGTCCTGAGTTCAATTCCCAGCACCCACATGGTGGCTCCCAACCATCTATAACTGCAGTTGCATGGGATCAGATGACCTCTTCTGGTGTGCAGATAGATGTACATGCAGACAAAACATCCACATACATAAAATAAAAATAAAAAAGCACACACACACACAACTTTCAGCAGTGTGATTAGCTACATTAATTAGTAGCTGCAATTCACAATTCATAATATTTTTAATACATAATTCAGCAGTTGTGATTAACACAACATTGGACCCATTAACACTCCACCAGGGAGGGGGAGGGGATTATGAGGCCCTACCTTGATCTGAGGATATATAAACCATTAACTATTATTGGAAGAAAGGACATCTTCTTCAGTGGTGTAGCCATTCATAAATTGCCCATGATCCTGTTAATAGCTCCTCACCCACTCATTGGTTCATCAAACTAGATGTCTTGACATTCTTCCCATTCTGGTTTTTATTTATTTATTTTATTATTTTTGTTTTGTTTGTGTTTGTGGGTTTTTGTTTTTTGAGACAGACTTTCTCTCTGTAGCCTTGTCTATCCTGGAACTCACTCTGTGGACCAGGCTGGCTTCAAACTCACAGAGATCCACTTGCCTCTAACTCCTGAAGTGCTGGGATTAAAGGTGTGTGCCACCAATGCCTAGCTCCATCCTGGTTTTTAGGACCCCTAATTTCAAGGACTAAAATCTTCCCTTAAAAATGTGACATCCTAGTCAGGCGTGGTGGCGCACGCCTTTAATCCCAGCACTTGGGAGGCAGAGGCAGGTGGATCTTTGTGAGTTTGAGGCCAGCCTGTCTACAAAGTGAGTCCAGGACAGTCAGGGATACACAGAGAAACCCTGTTTCAAAAAACCAAAAAAAAAAAAAATGTGACATCTTGATAAATACCCATTGAAAGTAGCTGTGTTCCATTTCTGTTTTGGTTAAACAAAACCTCACACCGCACAGAAAGGCAAGCATAGAAACAGCTGCTGTGCTGGGGTGAGACGTGCAGGCAGCTGTGCACTCTGCTGGGCAGGTCTGAGAGCCCACCTCTGCCCTACTTCTCTGCACGTCCGCGTCTGTAGACATGGTAAATTTGACATCTGCAGCAGGAAAATGTGGAGGACCAGGGTAGATTAAACACACAAAGGAAGGATTGGGGTCCAGCAAATCAAACAAAAAGCCACTCGTCTATGGTTAACCAGAAGGTGGGAAGAGATGGACTCCAACTTCTGCACAGGGCTTCTCCAGCCTTCTATGCTTATCCCCCAGCAGGGGGCTTCCTAAAATGTACGGTCTGAATATGTGTCTCAGGGGAGCCCTGGAACCTGTGTGTGGGTGTGTGGGTGTGGGTGTCTGTGTATGGGGGGGTGTATACATAATTTTTCTTTATTTATTTATTTTGAGGCAAAGTCTCGGGGCCTCAAGGTCATCATGCTGGCCAAGGATGACCTTGAACTTCTGATCCTCTTGCCTCTACAGGACTCTGACTGCAGGTCTTCTGTGCCAAAACAATGTTGGTTTATGGGTTGTTGGGAATTCACACATGTAGACACAGCTAGATGTAGCTCTTCTAACGGAGCTATACCTACACAGTGTGTAAAAAAAAGTGGCTAATAAGTTATTTAACCTGTATTTAGAATATTGTTAATTGGTTTGTGGCTGTTAATCTTTAAGCAGCCACTATAAATGAGCACACAGAGACCACATGGATTTTAACAAGCCTTGGCCTGAATTGAGCAATCCTAGCCCATCTAAGCTAGCTCTTAATTCTATTCCCCAAATATGACCCCATATATACATACGTCCCCTTGGACTGCCATTCTCCATGCTATGCCGATGTTCCTGGCCATGTGGAATGAGGTTCCTTTTTCTAACCCATGGTGTGTGCCTCCTTCCTGCTGCTCCTGGCTGGAATGCATGAATCCTCTGTCTAAAGCACAGGCTTCCTGTTCTAATCCCAGGAAGTCCCACCTTTCTGTCTTTGCCCATTCTCAGGCCTCAGCATTTTATTTAACCAATTGGAGTCAATGTAAGTAACAGACAGAAAGCAGGACCAATTAATTAATTAACATTAGAATGCTTAACACTACCTCAACAGCAGTGTTTAGTAAGTGCTCTGAAGTGGCTGTCCAAAGGCCACAGCTTGGTGATGGACTGCACAGGGGAGGAATGACTATGTTTAGATTGACCTTTAGTGATAACCCCATAGAAATCCAAGGTGTTTGGGAGTCAAGAGCTTCCTAAACTTTAAAATTAGAACTAAATTAATGAGAAATTTATGGAGGTGCTGGAGAGATAGCTCAGTGGTCAAGGGCACTGTCTGCTCTTCCAGAAGACCCAGGTTTTGTGTCTCAGCGCCAACCTGGTGACTCACAACAGTTCCTGACTCCAGTCTCAGGGGATCAGATCTACATCCTATTCTGGCTTCAAAGAGCACCAGATGTATACACATGTGCAGGCAAAACACGCAAACTCATAAAACAAATAAAATACATTTACAGCAAAAGAATAAATGGTAATCTCTCTATTGTTTGTATCAGTTCAAACTCTGTATATATGTATGTATGTATGTATGTATGTATGTATGTATGTATGTATGTATGTATATATTTATTCAGTGTGGGGCTGGAACCAGAGGTTCCTGTGGTAAGAGCATGCTCTCCCCTGTGAGGCATCCTCAGCTCTTTCACATCTGACCACTGTCAGACTCCAAGACAAGTAATACCGAAATCATCTTTATCTCTCCCCTAAAGACTTTGTCTGAGTAACAGACTACTTCTGCAACAGAGCCAGTGACTGGGCCTTCCCAATGCTCAAGTGCTCTACGGTTGAGTTGTGTCCCCAGTCTTTTTCTTATTGTGTGTTTTGAGTCTCACTGAATTTCCCAAGACAGTCTTGAACTCACCCTGTAGCCCAGGCACACCTTGAAGTTGCCACCTCTGTGTTTGGAATAGTTGGAATCACTGGTCTTGGCTACCTGACCAGGTTTTTATCTTCTTGCTTCTTGATGGAGGTTTTGAGGCTTTCTTCAGCTATAGTGTGGAGTTTTACAGCCTGGCACCTAAGAGCTTGCACAGTGTGGCTCTAACCCTTCCGGTTGGAACTGCATAATTACACATGTGTGATAATTCTACAACATTATGCCAAGTGTGGAAAGCAGAATGCATTGTTTTCACTTTCTACTGAGAACCAATTCTGCCGTGTGCATTTAATTGGTTTGCTTACAGCTTCAGAGAATTGTCCATGATCATTATGGCAGGGAGCATGGCAGCACTTGTGGTGGAGCAGTGGCTGAGAACTACGTCCTTGTCTCCAGCCAGAGAGAGAGAGAGAGAGAGATTGATTCTTGGCCCAGCATGGGATTTTGAAACCTCAAAGCCCACTCCAGTGATACGTCCTCCAAGAAGGCCACACCTCCTAATCCTTTTTAAGTAGTGCCACTCCCTGATGATTAAATATTCAAATATGTGAACCTATTGGGACCATTCTTGTTCAAATCACCACATATAGTATAGTAAATATTCAGTAATTTATATTATTTAGAATTACCCATGAGAACAAAGAAATGGAGAAGGGCTATGCAAGATGAGTCAATTGCGTATTCTTAGGGAGCAGCCCATGCTTACGGTGAGTCAGGCAGATAATCAGTCTATGGCCCTCTGGAAATCAGGGAAAACGTTAAGTATTGTAACAGAGGAGGAGGGGCTGAGATAGAACCCTCAAGATGAACATATCAAAGAGGCCTGTTGTCTAAAAAAGACAGAAACCCCTCCCTTCCTGGGCTTCACATAACATATAGATCATGCTCAATAATCAACAGCTTTCTGTACAAATGTGGGCATTGTCGGACCCAAAAGGAACTCAAGACAATGTGCAGTGCCTGCTATCACATCAAAGCCCATGTTGCCCTCCAGGCTCCCTTAGTACCACAAGTACCTGTGACTCTTCTCACACTTTCTATCTTACCCTAAACTTCCCCAGCTCATGGGCTTCCCTTCCCCCCAGTTTCTCACTCCCTTGTAACCCTGCCATTTTGGCTATGCACTGTCTTGGTTCTTTCCCTTGGTCCCTCTCTTTTGCCCCTCTTTCCTGGTTGTCTCTGTCTCTTCCTCTCTCACTCTTTCCCAGCCCTCATGGCTATGCTGATCCTCTCTGTCCTGGACTCCTCCAGATGCCTCCAGCTCTGCCCTCCTTTCTCATCTCCAGTAACAAACTTCCCTTCAACCATACCTTGTCAGTCTATACAGGCAAGTAGCATCAAAATACCCTACAGCTTCCCCTTCTAATAAACAGTCTCTCTTTCTGTTTATTAGAAACAAATTAGACCAATTTGGTCTAATTCTTTGCCCTGGGACACAAGAGCCTAGAATCTTCAGCAAGGGCCCTGGGGCTTGGATCCCCACTGATTACACTGATCTTAGGCAACCAGATGATGAGCTGATGATAGTGTGGTCTTTGTAAGTGAGTGAGGGTGCAGTAAAGAAGCCACCAACCAGGCTGAGCTGTGGTTAGGGGGAAGGTTTTTACTTTGGATAAGAGACAGAATAGCCAGAGCCATCTGGAGAGTCTGCCTCGGGGACAGAGAGAAAAGGCAGTGATAGGAGCAGACTGGCAATTGCCAGGGCTATGGGAGCAGAGAGGACATCAAAATGGCGGGAGAGTCCTGTCATTTATAGGGGTTATAGGAGGGCAGGTCAGCTGGACTGGTCTGGGAACTAGGGTGAGGCTCTGATCTGTTGGAGGCTTGTTAATAGAGTTAATAGAGAACCAGATGCCCTCTCCAGAGGTTGGGGGCTGCAGCAGAAGATAAGAAAGTAATGGCTTTTCCTGGCAAACAGAAACCCACTTTACAAGGTTTCTGAGGAATGTTGAGTGTTTACTGGGGCAGAGCCCTGCCTGAGCTGAGCCTAGCCTGCCCTCTTGGGGTGAGGTGGGGGTGGGGGTGGAGTCGAGACCTAACAGTCTTATGTATTGCTGCCTCTATAGTCAGAGAGTTTTACTTTACAGTGAGCATGTAGGAAAAGTTCATTTTAGTCTGTGAATTATCTTGTGCAAGAAGGAGAAGATAAGGGGATGTGTCTGACTACTTGTCCCAAGATTAAACTGTTTTTATTCTTCATGGCCAGAGCCACTGACTCACTCACCAGAGTTTATTGTGAATGATACCTTACTTATTTCAGTGTCATAATTTCATGTACCTTTAGCCGTAGGAGGAGGATTACAGCAAATGATTCAACAGTTTCAGTTAGTGAAGAGGCCAGGTGTATAGCGCTAGAAAATTATAAAGGGAAGTTCTAACCTCTTCCTAGAGCATCAGCTGATCAGAGCATCCCCTCGGCATCTGCTTCAGTCATATCGCTAGCAGGCATTTTCAGTGCTGTGAATGGAATACTGATTTCTAAAGACAGGGCAATCAACAGTTGCTTGATTTGGAAACCAAATGGTTCTTGTCAATTTGCATGACAGTGTTAGAGTGTGGCTGCAAAGAATGCTCTCTGGGATGAAGTGAAAGAAAGTGGGATCCTGCCGGGCGGTGGTGGCGCACGCCTTTAATCCCAGCACTTGGGAGGCAGAGGCAGGCGGATCTTTGTGAGTTCGAGGCCCGCCTGATCTACAAAGCGAGTCCAGGACAGCCAGAGATATTCAGAGAAACCCTGTCTTGAAAAAACCAAAAAAAAAAAAAAAAAAAAAAGTGGGATCCTGCGGAAGAAGCCTCTAGAAGTCTGGGAGTAGAGATGGCCAGGGTCTTCTCCCCTCCGTGTTCCATCATGCCCTGCTCTGTCCTGCAGCCTACCACACAGCTATTACTGTACTCTGTCTAACAACTTTGTCACAGCTGCCTGCTACTCTTTCTTGTCTCTGGTCACTCCAATGCTCTCCCTGTGTGACTTCCATCTTTGCGACTGTTGTAATGTGTTTTACTTCTCAAAGTTTTGGATGATGCCCAGCTAACCACAGGATATAACCTAAACATCTTTTCCTTTACAGTCATTTATTTGTGTGTGTGTGTGTGTGTGTGTGTGTATGCACGTGCTTAGAGTTCAAGAGAAAAGTTGCAGGGATCGGTTCTCCCCTTCCACCGCATGCAAACTTAAGTCATCAATTTTGGCAGCAAAAGTCTTCCTTGTTGAGCCTTTCTTGCAGGCTCCTATGATTTCTGAGCTTGGCAGACAGATCCCAGGACAGCCGTTTTCTTTCTTCCTGCACCCTGCAGAATGCGGCACTTCTGTGTGGTTCTCATAGTCACACCACCTTCCATCTCAATTGCTTTCATACCCAGGGCCCCCTCTGCACCCACAGTATGCGTGCAAAACTTCACTCCACTGAAACCGAACTTTTAAATTATTATTTATCACTTATTTACTACTAA
>CAJQZJ010031998.1:2793168-2824011 GCA_907164525.1 Lophiomys imhausi | reverse complement strand
TATTCACTAAATCTAACTTATATTAACCTATCAGCCCCTTCACTCCACAGTCAATCTCGTGTTGCAAACCTCACTCTCTATGAGGTGGCAGTCTTTTAAAGATATGGGCTATTTTGTTCATCTTGAGTTTGAATTTATAGAGCCTAGCATTTAGAGGAGGCATTATTTACTTGTTGGGTGAATTAAAAACTGTAAGTTAAGAATTTCACAATAATTTAACTAAAAAAAAGTAACATGTGTAAAATAAAATAAAAGCTTTTTTTTTTGGTTTTTCAAGACAGGGTTTCTCTGTGTTACAGCCTGGCTGTCCTGGACTCACTTTGTAGACCAGGCTGGCCTTGAACTTGCAGAGATCCAACTGCCTCTGTCCTTTTTTTTTTTTTTTTAAGATTTATTTACTTTAATGTATATGGGTGTTCTGTCTGCATGTACACTTGTATTCCAGAAGAGGGCATTCGATCACATTATAGATGATTGTGAGCCACCATGTGGTTGCTGGGAGTTGAACTCAAGACCTGTGGAAGAGCAGCCAGTGCTCTTAACCGCTGAGCCATCTCTCCAACCCCACCTCTGCCTTTTGAGTGCTGGGATTAAAGACGTGCACCATCACGCCTGACAATTACAGACAGCTGTGAACTGCCATGTGGGTGCTGGGATTTGAACCCAGGACCTTTGGAAGAGCAGTCAGTGCTCTTAACTGCTGAGCCATCTCTTCTGCCCCATAAAGGCTATTTTAACATTAAATTTTTTTTAAATAAAACCCAAAAGAAGCACATGCAAAGGTATTTGTAAAACTCTGGTCCTGTGTGACTGAGTATCCGGCGGAGATAACACTTTGTCCGTCTCCTGGCCACGGGTGTGACGGTGATATCCCTCTGGCCTAGAGCCTTGTTACCTGCACAGTTTAGCAGATAAAAATTTAGAGGACATTCTAGTTTATGTTAAATGAGATCATCAGCTCTCCAGTCGATGAGTTTAAAACTCTTTCCCAAGAGGGGGAAAAAAAAAGATGAGAAGGAAAAAATGCTCCCAGCTGGGGCCTGAGTTTGCAGTTTTGTTTCAAGAGGCCGGAAAACACCTGGGCCCAGCAAACTTCCCATTGAATTTTATGTGGCTTTCAAAAATAGACAAGTTCTTAGCTGACTGTAAGCATGGTTGGGGAATGAGTGCTTGTCCTTCCCCCCGCATATCCAGGCTAAAGCAATCACATGAGATTTTACTCATTTTATCAGTAGGGAGAAGGATACACACACAACTATGTTCCGTCTTTACTGGACTAAGTCGTCATTTTGACAGCTTTGGTGGTAACAGAAGGATTTCGGTGCAATGAGTGAGACACTATGCTCAGTGGAGCCATAGAGGCCAGCACTTGCCCGTAATCCCAGCACTGAGTAAACGGACAGATTCAGGAGGGTCAGGGAGAAGAGCCTCCTCTATACAGGCAGTTTGTCTCCAAAGGCAACATAAAATCAACATCAATGGCAATCTTTACCTTCACCCACAACCTAGACTTCTGACCAGAACCTGCATTTTCACAGAACCCTAATGTATGCTCAAGCCCACGTGCTGATGAGAGATGAATGCTGAGGTTGGTAACCTCCTCAATGGACTCATTGACTGAGAAGTTCTGGCTGAACTGATCACTGAGAGGTGACCTTAGTTGGAGAAAGCAGATACTGGGGACATGCCTTGAAAAGTGAGTCTTGTCATTCCCATTCCATCCTGTTCTCTGTTTCTTGGCCACTGTGAAGTGAATGGTCTCTGCCCCACACCCCCACTGCCACAGTGTCCGTCCTTATCTTAGACCCAGAGCTGGGTCCAGCTGCTTGAGTATCGGGCATCAGGACTCCTCAATAAGGTCTGAAAAGAGTTCCAGAAACTCTTCAGGTGAGATTCTCATCTGCTTATTAAAACTGTGACTTTCTGGATCCTGCCCAGCCTCTGTAAAAACTGCCCTGTGTGGTTGGTTTACTTTGTTTTGTAGGGCTGAGGATTTGAACTCAGGAAAGCGCTCTGTCACTGAGCCATATCCTAAGCACCCCCCCCCCCCCGCGCCCCACAAGACTCTGAGACAGTAAGCTGCCTACAATGAGGCTGAACTCACTTTGTATCCCAGGGAGGCCTTGAACTCTGGATCCTACTATTTCAACCTCCCAAGTAGCTGGGATTCCAGACATGTGCCACCAGGCATGGCTCTCCACTATGATTTTTTTGTTTGTTTGTTTGTTTTTGTTTTTTGAGAGAGGGTTTCTCTGTGTATCCCTAGCTGTCCTGAACTCACTTTGTAGACCAGGCTGGCCTTGAACTCACAGAGATCCACCTGCCTCTGCCTCTTGAGTGCTGGGATTAAAGGCGTGCACCACCAAGGCTGGCCCCACTATGATTTTAAGATGCAAGCTTTCCCAGTGTCACACACTGGGGGCTAGATGGCTAAGAGCAGCCAATCTCTGTTCTAGTGGGGATGGAGGCCCTGTAGCTCCCCACAGCCAGGCAGAATGGGTCTTCAAGGAGGTGCCTGTCATTCTCACCTCATCTCTCAAACTCAATTCCTCTTCCTTCCCCAAACACAGATATAGTGGAGTTTGAAACAAGAAAAGAACCCTGGGGATGACAGCCTGTGCCTAACAAATCTAAGAATCAATTCCAGGCTGACCCACATCTCAGACCTACCTCCCCTGGGCTTTTCTGGAGTGAAGTGGGGGGTTTGCAGTATAGTGAGGTCCAGGGGTAGCTATGAAGACCCCTCCCAGTTTATGTGATAGTGTGAATGATCTGTCAGTTTCATCTTCCCAGAATTACCTTGGAGTAATGGCAAGTGTGTGATCTCAGAGGAGGAGGAGGGGCTTCAGAAGACTGAGGGAAAAGGGAAAGGAACCTTGATGAAACACATTCCCTTCCTAGGGGCTGAAGACAGACTCCAGTAAGCTTAGGAAGGTAAAGGCACACAACGGACACCTCACCTCTTTGCCCCAGGGCCCAACTTCCTGGCAAAGGAGAGCAGAAGTTAACAAGGGTGGACTGTGCAGTCTGTCCTGCCCACTTATTCTGCAGGGCCAGAGAAATGTAAAGCAGGTGGTGTGGTGATATTGTGAGTGTAAGACACCAGAGAAAGGCTGGAAGTCCTTCTTCCCCTGGCCTTACAGTAACGTACAAGCTTGGGAGGTCATGAAAATGTCCTATGAAACAGTGGGGTTTCATTCCCCAATGCCCCCATGAGGAGTGCTTTCTCCTTCTCAATTCGATTCCTCTATTTCTATTCCTAACCACTAGTCTAATTCATTGTCATCAGACACAATAACCTGGACTGTCCGGTGAACTCACATGTAAAAATAACATTGGAGTTTTTCTAATATCCACCCTCGCTCCCAAATATGACACGTAAACCTATTAAATTTATTAATAAGCTTTAAGTACTATAGCTGGGCAGATCTCTATTCTAACCTGACTATGCTTGTCTTGCCTACTTCCCAGCCTTGTGTCCTGTTACCTGCCATTTTTGACTTACCTTGGCTGCTCCTGCTCTTTCTGTCCTCCACACAACTTTCTCATGGCTACCTCCTCATAGTGACCTTGTCTCTCTCTCCTCCCCCTGGAGCCCCCTCAACGGGATCAGAAGTCTTCTCACACAACTCTCCTCTCCTGACTAGCTATTGGCTGTTCAGCTAGATCTATATTAACTAATCAGAGGTGGTGGAGAACAATCTTACCACACTGAGGAGGAGGTAGGAGACTCGAGGCAGGAGAGTCTTCAATAGTACTGACAGTGCCCATGTCTGCACTGTAACCGGATCTCTGGGCACACAAACCATCCCCCAACACTCACATCTACACCTCTGCCAGGCAGCCTGACTGGAATCCTACTCCCTTAAACAGAATCATCCAGCTTAACCATACCAGACTGAGCAGGGCAAAGGACGCCCACCTAAAGAAGGAAGTTGGCAGTGGGACTAATCTTCCTTTATGAAATATCGGTTTTGCTGCTAATGTACTTTATCTGGACTGTGCTCTATCCAGTCGTTACACACTGTGTTAGTAGTCCTGTGTCCTTGTCTCCTGTGATGTGGGTAGGTTTTATATACGGCGTTCAATGGAGGCAGCTGTGACCACAACAACCCCTGGAGTTTCTTACACTTCTTTGAGTTTGTGTGCCTCCCGGTGCTCACACGATTCACACAAGGGTTTCTTTGCCACATCTACTCTCTTAGTCTATTCAGTACGGTGTGGCGATGTCAGAGAGCATGAATTTGACTGACCCATGCCAGGTGATTTGATAAACACCTTAGAGAGCGCCTGTATAAAGCCGCTCGTTGGGTGACGTCACCTTGTGCAGGGACAGATTGCCTCGGTTTCTTCATCTTTTCTTTTTACAAAGCAGAGTCTTGTCATGTACCCCAGGGTGGCCACAAACTTACTATGTAGCCCAGGCTGGCGTCCTGCTCCTGACTCTCCTGCCTGAGTTTCCCAAGGGCTGGAATTCCAGGTATGTGCTGCTATTTCCGGCTTCTAGTCCTTAAAAACACATTTTAAGGCAGCACGTTTGTCACAAGATAACGTTCCGGGAGATGGTCTGCTTGTACTTCGCGCAGGCCCCGCCCACTGCACAGCCAGCTTCGCTTCCTTTCCACTTTCTCAGCAGCCTCGGTTTCGCTCTAACCCCAAGAGTGCCACCAGGGGGCACTCGTGGCTACCCACCACTGACAGCTCGCTGGAGAGGCTGATGGCTCACAGGAATAACGAAGACTATCTTATCAGCCAGCCTCCTGTCAGTGACTTCAGAGATCTGGATCTTGTTGCCTCTGATTGGAATGGATTCCAGGAATTCTGGCTTTGGGTTATCTCTGTATTACTAATAATCAAAGGGGCATGTTTGCCTCTGATGTGTGGTGTGCAAAGACAAGACCAGACCTCTCAGGGCTCTCTCACACAGAGTGGCGTGCCCAGGTAGAACGCATCAATTTTAAAGAGATTTACCTTACTTTACTCTAATTTTTTAGATTTGTGTATTTTCTTTGTATGTTTGAATGTTTTGCCTGAACACATGTATATGCTCCACGTGGATAAATGCCTGTTGGATCAGCTGAATCTGCAGTCATGATGGTAAGAATTCACCACGTGTGTTGCTGGGAACTGAACCCGAGTTTTCTGCAAGATAAACGTTTGCTTTTAACCGCTGAGCCATCTCTCCAGCCTTATTTTATTTTTAGAGATTTATGTTTGCTTATTTTAAAATGTGTGTGTGTGTGTGTGTGTGTGTGTGTGTGTGTGTGTGTGTGTGTGTGCAGTGCCCAAGGAGGAGGCTAGAACAGGGTTTAAGATCTCCTGAGCTAGCCAGGCGTGGTGGTGCATGCCTTTAATCCCAGCACTTGGGAGGCAGAGGCAGGCGAATCTCTGTGAGGTCAAGGCCAACCTGGTCTACAGAGTGAGTTCCAGGACAGACAGAGCTGTTACACAGAGAAACCCTGTCTCAATAAAACCTAAAAAACAAAACAAAACAAAACAAAACAAAAAAACCAAAAAAACTCCTGAGCTGAAGTTAAAGGGAAATACGAATTGTCCAACATGGATAGTAGGAGCCTAACTCAGCTCCTTGGCTAGAGCAATGAGTGCCGGGCCATCTCTCCAATCTCTTATTTTATCTTAAATGATGAATATGTGTGTTTGTGTATGTTTGGGTATGTGAACATGAGTGCATGTACCCAAGGAGGCAGAGGCATCAGATCCCCTGAAAGTGAAGGTGTAGTTACAGCTTATTGTGAGCTGCCCAACGTGGGTACTGGGAACAGAACACAGGTCATCTGCAAGAACAGTGTGCCTTCTTAGCTCTTAACCACGGAGCCATCTCTCCAGCCCTGCACAGGTGGAAAAGACAGTGTGAACAGTGCAGCACTAAGCTGAGGTCTGGACACAGAACTGCAGGCTCAGGGCACCTCGGAGGGTCTTTGTGATCCCATTCACTTCCCTTCCCAAGTGTCGCTCCCAAAGAAGCCAGGGACAGAAATAACATTATCCAGATCCACCTCCCATACCCACCTCCCATACCCACCTCCCATAATACCCATCTCCCACACCCACCTCCCACACCCACCTCCCATTATATCCACCTCCAAACCCACTTCTCATTCCAAGATCCACAATCCCCCAGAGTCACCAAAGGTGCCTATGAAAGAAGAAGTTTGTATCAGCAGATAGTTAAGTATACAACAGCAGAGAGAGCCCAACTTTAAATCTGTGTGGTATGTTGGTGAATGTTTAATAACCAACTCTTCAAGCAACAACCTGCTTTTCCTGTTTCTGGTTCTCCCATCCAAGTACTAAGCAGGCCCGACCCTGCTTAGCTTCTGGGATCAGACGATATCAGGTGTGTTTAGAGTGGTATTGCCATCTATGGGTCATGTTTCTGATTCTGTGGTAAATCACCCATCACGGCTGAGTCCAGTTCTCAGTGTGATTCCACTGAATACCCAGCTGAGAATAGCTGACAGCAGTCTGCCTGTGTGGAGAGTGATGGGTATGTCCTCAGGAGCATCAAACATAATAAATACAATGAGATAAATAGGAAATAATGACTTTTGATTGCTTATGGCCACTGATTTTAAGAATTTTAATTGTGCTGGGTGTGGTGGCTTTAATCCCAGCACTTGGGAGGCAGAGGCATCTCAGTGACTTCAAGGCCAGCCTGGTCTACAGAGTGAGTTCCAGGACAGCCAGGGCTGTTACAGAGAAACTCTGTTTCGAAAAACCAAAAAAAAAAAAAAAAGAATTTTAATTGTGATAAAATGCATATGACAAAGTTTGCCGTCTTAGCCATTTTTTAATCGCTTGATTTTTTTTTTTTTTTTTTTTGGTTTTTCGAGACAGGGTTTCTCTGTGTAGCCCTGGCTGTCCTGGACTCACTTTGTAGACCAGGCTGGCCTCGAACTTGCAAAGATCCGCCTGCTTCTGCCTCCCAAGTGCTGGGATTAAAGGCGTGCGCCACCACTGCCCGGCTAATCGCTTGATTTAATAGTGCTGTGTATTGTACACTGCTGTAGGACCACAGACCAGAACTCATAAAACTGAAATCTGTTTGTCTGTCAGACAGATAAGCTCTTAGTCCTCCCTCCCCCGTCCTGTGGTGATGTCCCCTTTGCTGTCTGTGAGATGGCTGTTAGATAGTGTATGTGGTTGTCCTGTGTCATTCAGTAGGACTTCAAGCTCCCCTGGCTGCAGTCATAGCACTGCCTTCACTTCATGGCCGCATGTGTGTGTGTAAACACCCCCTTTGCCTTGTGGATGCATGTGTGTGTGCGCGCGCAAGCGTGCGCGTGCGAGTGTGTGTGTGTGTGTGTGTAAACACTCCCTTTGTCTTGTGGATGAACAGCTGCCTGCTCATACCTCTTGGCCGTTATGAATAATGCTGCTATCTATAAGCAGGTGCGTACAAATAAAATACCTTTTTGAAATTCTGCCTCTAGCTCTTTTAGGCAGTGGAATGGATAACATTCTATTATTCATTGCTATCTATGATTGATTGCTTTTCTATTGTGCTGGGTGACAAACTCTTGGCACCTGTATTTATAGGGTGTCTGGCAGGCCATAAAGATTGTTTTCCATCATCACAGAACTGTCCTGCTTGGTCTGGGCCCACTGGGGAACAGTCCCCAGGGCTCCAGTGCCTCCCACTGTGGAGATGCTGTAAGAGAAAGTCTGTCTGCATCACTATTTAGCAGTACTTGCCAAATCCACTTCCTTATCTTGAAAAAAAGACTTTTTATTCTATGAAGGCAATAACTCCATGTGGACTAGCTGTGTGCTGTGGATTTTCTTTTTCTTTCTTTCTTTCTTTCTTTTTTTTTTTTTTAAAGACAGGGTTTCTCGGGGCTGGAGAGATGGTTCAGCTGTTAAGAGCACTGGCTGCTCTTCCAAAGAACCAGGGTTCAAATCTCAGCACCCACATGGTAGTTCACAGCTCACAGCTGTCTGTAATTGCTGGCGTGGTTAGAAAAACCAACCCCCCCCCCAAAAAAAAAAAAAAAGACAGAGTTTCTCTGTGTATCCTTAGCTGCCCTGGACTCACTTTGTAGACCAAGTTGGACTTGAACTCACAGAGATCCACCTGCCTCTGCCTCTCAAGTGCTGGGATTAAAGGCACAGCACGCCCAGTCATTATAGACAGCTGTGAACTGCCATGTGGGTGCTGGGATTTGAACCAGGGTCCTTTGGAAGAGCAGCCAGTGCTCTTAACCACTGAGCCATCTCTCCAGCCCAGTGCTATGATTTTTCATCATTTACATAGGTGAGTATTTCCTATGGTTTTATGATTCCCAAAGGACTTTATGGGTTTCTCTCTGCCTCTGTCTGTCTCTGTGGTACATACACATGAGTATGTGGGTGCATGGGTCAGTGCTTGCAGATGCGTATTTATTACTCTACGGCTTATTGTCTTGAAACAAGGTCTCTCACTGAACTGGAAGCTTGTCATTTCCACTTATCCAGCAGGTCAACAGCCTCTTGAGATCTGTCTACCGCTCCCCTCAATGCTGGGGTTACACGAAGCCAGGGTCACCTTTTGGCATGGTGCTGGGAATTGGAATTCAGGCCTTCACACGGACACAGCAAGACTTCTTCCCATGTCACCTCCCAGTTATGAGGTTTTTCCTAATAAAAGAAAGAAGTGGTGTTAGCCCAGAAGAGTTGGTAAGAGCCTCAGGCTGAGTGAGCCACACTCCTGGTGCTTGAAGAGATTGTAAAATGTCCTCACTTTGAGAGGGGTAAAAACCAGTAACTATGGAAACAGAGTATTGGGAATGTTCTTGCTCATTGCTGCAGTTTGTAGCATGCCACTGAGGAGGTTGTTTAATATGTAGCTGTTACACATCAGGAAGAAATAGTGACCCTCATTTGTCATAGCTGGGATGTTTACCATCAGCCTTCCTGCTTCAAGAAGGTGCCCACCAGTCAGGGAGCACCTGGACCACCTATGGAAGTTCCCCTTGATCATCAGCTCCTCCCAAACACTCCAAAGAACTTTGGATAATTTCCATTTCTGGTTTTTTGAATAAAGTCACCTTTCTTGTTTCAGCGTCTTGTCTTTCCATTTGGACTGGTTTATTGTGGAGCAAGCAGCCAGACCTGGATTCCAATGACACACTCTGAACTCTTTAATTAGCCTAGGACAAGAGAAAACAGATGCTAGATGCTAGTTTTGCTTTGTTTTTTTTTTGTTTTTCGAGACAGGGTTTCTCTGTGTAACAGCCTTGGCTGTCCTGGACTTGATTTGTAGACCAGGCTGGCCTCGAACTCACAGAGATCCGCCTGCCTCTGCCTCCCAAGTGCTGGGATTAAAGGCGTGCGCCACCACGCCCGGCTTTTGCTTTGTTTTTTAAAACCAAGTACTCGTACACCAGACAGTGCGTTGAGAAGATACTAGAATGCTGAGAGCATGGTGCCAATAGGGGGCGCTCATTCCAGAAGGAATGGATTGACACTACCACTGAAGCCCTGGGAAGCTGCCTTGGAGAGCAATTAGCTCAAATTTCACTCCCTGCAGGGGTCACAGGCACCAGAAAACATCTGGGCAAAGCCAGGGCTACAAGCCTCAGCTTACTAGTCTATGGTTTAACAGTTTTGGAAGGATGGAGCGATGCAGAGCCCACCCCAGTGCTGCAGCCTGGGGACCGGCCTGTGTGCCACATCGCCAGTGCGTGGGTGGGCCTGCTTTGAAAGGCACAGGACAGCCTGGGACTCTTTCTGCTCCTTCGTTCTCCATCAGTTCCCCACTTTAAAGACGTTGCTTGCGGCAGCTCTCTCCACCAGTTTCTTGTTGGACACAGCGCTGGTGCCACACCCAACCCTTTGCCTGAGGCACTTCCCGTTTAGCTGAGTCTCACTTTCATGAGAAACTGGCAATAGCTAGTAAATGAATGTCTATCTAGTTAGCTGTTAACATACATGGCACTCATGTGATTTTTTTTACTGACAATTCTTACATTCACCTGATCTAATGCCTCACTGTGTAGTGCTTTTTTTGTGGAGGTTCTACTGAGTAGATATGAACAATTAAGTCATTGGCCTTTGGTGACTGAAATCAATCTCCAGCACAGATCCCTTCTCTTTTTTTTTTTAAAGATTTATTCATTATGTATACAGTGTTCTGTCTGCAGGTATATCTGCAGGCCAGAAGAGGGCACCAGATTTCATTATGGATGGTTGTGAGCCACCATGTGGTTGCTGGGAATTGAACTCATGACCTCTGGAAGAGCAGCCAGTGCTCTTAACCGCTGAGCCATCTCTCCAGCCCCAGATCCCTTCTCTTAAGGTCTGGGAGCTGGGCTGGAAATTCCAACTATTTAACCATATGGTTAGTAACTGGCCTTGCTTGTGTATACTGTGACAATCAATTTGCCAAAATTTTCTGTGTTTGTGTGTACATGCGTGATACAAATGCACTGATATTTATGGACACAGTATTCTTTGATTTCTTTCTTTTATACTTTCTTTTCTTTCCTTGTTTGAGACATCTCTTTATTATGTAGCCCTGGATATTCTGGAATCATGTAGATCAGGCTGGCCTCTAACTCACAGAGATCTTGGCTCTGTCTACTTAAAGGAAATGTGCCACCAAAGCTGGTGATTCTTTTCTTTCTTGTAATCACTTTGTTTTGTTTTATTTTGTTTAGTACAACATCTTGCTATGTAGTCCAAACTGGCTTGCCTCCTGCTCTCAAGTGCTGGGATTACAAGCATACACAGTACAGCCTGGCTAGGGCTTCCTTCCTTCCTTTCTCCCTCCCTCCTTTCCCTTCTTCCTTCTTTTCTCCTTTGTGGTTTGTGTGTATACTATAGCACACATGTGGAGGTCAGAGTACAACATTGGGTGTCTATCCTTGAAAGACCCGGGGGAGGGAAGTTCCTCACCCAACACTCAGGATATCACGGCCGCCCCAAAACTCACAAGAGACCATCTTGATGCAATCGCAAGAGGTTTATTTCGGGGGGGGAAGGGGGAAAGGGGGGGCTCAGTGCACTGAGGGGTGCCACTCGTATCCCACGCAGGGCTAGGAGCCGCGACCCTGATTTGGGGGAGAGTTCAATATTTTATGGGGGAGCACCACAGATTAAGGGGGGGAAATTATAGGTGGGAAGTACCAGCCCAGCCCATCGTTTACCACAACCCAAGGGGGAGGGGAAATACAGCTGGAATGTACCAGCCCATTAGTTAATCAGCGGGAAACATCCTACATCTGTTTGTCTCAGGAATGAATCTAATCTTGTTTCGTTATCTACTTTGTGGTCAGCCAGTTCCTGAAGCCCTGGGGGCCCGTGGCCCAATTGACCTTCATTCTTGGTTTCAACCTGTTTTTGGTCAGCTAAGTTCCGGGAATCACCTGGCGGCTGGCCTGGCTCTACTGCCGACTTAGGGGGTCTTTTAATAATTTTCATTACCTTCATTCCCCACTCCTTTTAGTCCGTTGTTCTAATCTTAGAACCTATACATCTGTTTTATTTTATTTATTATTATCTTGTCCCCGTAACCCTTGATATTGTTTCAGCATTAAAATCTGTACGGCACTTACTTTTTTTTGGTTTTTTGAGACAGGGTTTCTCTGTGTAACAGCCCTGGCTGTCCTGGACTCGCTTTGTAGACCAGGCTGGCCTCGAACTCACAGAGATCCGCCTGCCTCTGGGACTAAAGGCGTGCGCCACCACCGCCCGGCGGCACTTACTTTTAATTGATGAAAGTACTGGGGTACTGGGGGGCCTGCACTAGGGCAGTTGTTCCAGTGTCACACCTGACCCTAAAATTACAGCTAAAGTCAGGGAAATAGGCTCTTTTAAATCGCTTAGGGCGGAAATCAAACTCATCCACAAAGGCATCTGTGGGGAGACAGAGTACTCTAGGCATAAGCTGTACTAACATACAATAATCTTTGGTATCATTAAAGATATTAGTGGCAACACAGGGAGTTAATCCTGTGTTGCAGGCCCATCATCTGTCTATGCCAGGATATAAGTATCTGGTATCAGAAATCTTTGGAGACCTCAGGGTCTCATTGTATAAGTGTTAATAGGCAGCAGGTGGGTTTCCTAAACAAGTCCTTTTCCCTGATACTTCAGTTAGGGTCAGTTTGTTCTTTTTACGTCATGAGCAGGCGTCATGGTTGATGGTGTTATTAAAAGTACCCAAAGCGGCGATGCCCTCATAGTAAGGGGGTCCAGAAGTTAAACAGAGCCAACATCCTCCATACTGCCTAGCCGCACTCCTATCCCTACCTTTCCTTGGACAGACGTAAAAATCTTGTTGAGCCAGCCCACAGCTCCTAATGTAAGGAGCCTGTAAGCAGCCATAAAGAAGGGCTGCAGGAAGTTTAGTAAGTAATTTAAGTATTGGATTATAAGTAATAGCTTCTCGTTTAGCTGCAATAAGCTGTCAGCCACAGCCCAGCTGAGGCCCAGCTGTAGGAGCTAGATAAGAAGCTAGTAAGTGCCGCCATATGCGGGTGACATAGAAATATGTTAATTAAGCTGAAATGAAAGTATAAGAAACCAAAGGAGACAAGCAGTAAGTGGCGATCAGTCTTGTCACTGACGTCCTGCCTCTGTCTCTATCTTAGGTCTATGCCCCTTCCTCAGACCTTGTGCTGAGACCTCTCTCTCTATCCCTTGCCCATTCACTCAGGCCTTGAACTGAGACTAGAAATGGGGCTTTGCTCCGAACATCGACGCAGGGAAGCAGGAGAGCCAAGGTCTTCGGACAGGTCGTATGATGTGTGATGTGGGAATATTAATATAATTATAGGATGTGGTGGTTATATGCTGTTCTAGCTTTAATGACCATTAAGTGTTTCTGTTTGATTGATGCAGCTATCCTGATCCTATAGAAGTTGAAATATTCCATCTAGTATAAGTTGTTAATAATAAATATCATAAAGACCAGCCTGCCTAATTGTATTCCATTTGACCTTATTGGGTGGCGAGTGCCGTCACCTGGTCACACGACTCCCTTCCACAGAGAAGGAGGTGTCAGGATTTGGATGACCAAACTGCGCTCTCGACACCTAAGATAGAGGCAGAGGCAGGACGTCAGTGACAAGACTGATCGCCGCTTACTGCTTGTCTCCTTTGGTTTTTATACGTTCATTTTAGCTTCATTATAATATCCGCATAAGGCGGGCTAATTATTCTAATTACTACGTCATCCACATATGGTGGCACTCCTTATCTACTTATCTTTCTCCTGCAGCTGGTCTCAGCTTGGGCTGTGGCTGACAGCTCATTGCAGCTAAACGAGAAGCTATTACTTATAATCCAATACTTAAATTACTTTACTAAACTCCCTGCAGCCATTCTTTATGGCTGCTTACAGGCTCCTTACACATAGCTTAAGAGGGTCTACAGTCTTTTTTAATCTCCACTCATCCTTAGGAGGTTCAGGAGCTTTCTTTATGTGCGAGGCGTGGATCCAAGCAGAGATGTCTTCTACCTTCATTGGGGTGGGGGTAGTCGAGAGCACCAGGTATGGTCCCTTCCAATGAGGCTCAAGGTTCCCAGCTCCATGGCGCCAGACGAGTACGGTTTCTCCAACCTGGAACTGATGAGACATGCTCTGGTCTCCAGCTTCATAAACCTCCCAGAGCTGCTCCCAGGCCTCACGCCAAACTACTTTAAGGGCTTTTATGCGGGTGAACAAGGGGTTAGAAAGGACAACATCAGGATGGAACATTCAGCCAGCCTCAGTAAGAGAAGGAGGCCCCCCATAGAGAATCTCATAAGGTGTCAGCTTAAACCGCCCCCGGGGTGTTCCTGACCGGGAATAAGGCAAAAGGAAGGAGGGCTGTCCAGTCTCCCACGCCGGTCTCTAAGGCTAATTTAGTCAAGGTCTCTTTTAGAATTTTATTTATCCTTTCTACCTGTCCTGAAATTTGGGGACCGTAGGCACAATGTAATTTTTATTTAATCCCCAGTTGAGTGGCCAGTCCCTGACTTACTTGGGCAACGAAAGTGGGTCCATTATCAGACCCAATTACCTTGGGTACTCCAAACCTCGGAAAAATCTTTTCAAGAATCTTCTTGGCCACTGTATTGGCAGTCTCAGTCCTTGCAGGGAAGGCCTCTACCCACCCTGAAAATGTATCTTCAACCACAAAGCTGCTTCCATCAGTGTACCAGTTCAGACTTCCTGGCCAGGGGAGGGGGGGTGTGAATATCACTCTCTCAGTCAATAATAGGCTTTGGTAGTGGGTCATTTTAGCATCCACCGGTCAGGGGGCTGCCGGATAATGTTCTCAAGGGCATGGGGTGCCACCACTGTAATGTGCTGTCCCAAAGTCAGTTTATCAGCAGCATCTTTGACAAGGCCACAGTCGCAATAGCTTTCAGGCATGTGGGCCATCTGCTTGCAACAGGATCCAGTTTCTTAGATAAGCAGGCTACCTGTCTCTTTCAAGGTCCTAAAGTCTGAGTAAGAACGCCTCTGGCAACCCCTGTCCTTTCATTGGCATATAGAGTGAAAGGCTTGGTTAAATCCGGTAGGGCTAAAGCTGGTGCCGTTAACAAGGCCTTTTTGATATCTTTAAAGGCCTTCTGATGTTCAGAGGTCAAGGTGAACCCTCCTCCCTCCTTGGTGAGGGGAAATAAGGGGGCTGCTAGCGTAGCGAAACCCGGAATCCATAGTCTACAAAAACCAGCAGTGCCCAGGAATTCTCTTACCTGGCGCGGGGTGGTCGGGACAGGAATCTGGGTGACAGTCTTTTTCCTGGCTTTCGTCAGCCATCGCTTTCCATCTCTCAGGGTGTATCCCAGATAGGTGACCTCAGTTTTGCACAACTGAGCCTTCTTAGCAGAAGCCCGATACCCCAACTCACCAAGTTCCATCAGCAACCTCTTAGTTCCTTGGAGACATTCAGGTTTAGTTGATGCTGCCAAGAGTAAATCATCAACGTACTGTAACAAAGTTAGCTGAGGATTTTCAGCTCTAAAGGAGGCCAGATCCCGATGTAGAGCCTCATCAAAGAGGGTAGGGGAGTTTTTGAATCCTTGTGGCAATCTAGTCCAAGTTAACTGTCCCACCAGTCCAGTGTCAGGGTCTCTCCATTCGAAGGCAAAGATGGGTTAGCTGTCAGGATGTAACTTCAAGCAGAAAAAAGCATCTTTTAAATCTAGGACAGTGTACCAATTCCTTTCAGGTGGAAGCGAACTAAGAAGGTTGTAAGGGTTGGGCACAGTTGGATGAATATCTTGAACTCTTATTGACCTCTCTTAAATCTTGGACTGGCCTGTAATCATTAGTGCCTGGCTTCTTTACCGGTAACGGGGGTGTTCCATGGTGACTGGCAGGGAATCAGGATGCCCTGTTGTAACAGTCTGTGAATGTGAGGTCTGATCCCCTCCCTGGCTTCATGACTCATTGGGTACTGCCTTACCCCAATAGGGGAGGCACTGGTCTTCAGCCCCACTACTATGGGAGGAACTCTTTCTGCCATCCCCATTCCTCCGGTCTCAGCCCAGGCCTTTGGGAATTCTGTCAACCAGTCACTGATATCCAGGGCCTCTTGTTGCCCGAGAGGCTCGTGGAGCCGATATTCTTCTTCCAGTTTTAAGGCCAGTATCATAGAAGTAGGGGTTCCCCACGTCACCTCTGGTCCTTCCTTAGCAAACTGAATCTGTGCCTTCAGCTTGGTTAACAAGTCTCTTGCCAACAAAGGCATAGGGCACTCAGGAATGACCAGGAAAGAATGGGACACCTGTCCTTTTCCTAGGTCAACCGTTCCCATTGTGGTCCAAGGATATTGCTTTTGCCCAGTTGCCCCTACAACTATAGTCTTTCTGTTTTTTAGTTTTCCCAATGGTTGTTTCAGAACTGAATATTCTGCTCCAGTATCCACCAGAAAGTTTACAGGGGTCCCCTCCACGTTCAGGGTTACCCTAGGCTCAGGGAGGGGGTCCGAGCCCTGTCGCCCCTAATCATCCTCTTCAAGAGTCAGGGCCTTAGGGGTCCTGCCCTTCTTCTTTGGGCAATCTTGAGCCCAGTGTCCTTTTTCTTTACAGTAAGCACACTGATCTTTTTCCAACCGGCGTCTCTGTTCTCCACTTTCACCCAGTCTAGGTCTTCTGTTGCCCAGGTTCCCTGTCTGTCTAGGCCCTGCTCTTTCCCTTTCTCTATCTACAACTGCGGCCAGTATCCTAGTCAAGTTTCTTTCTTGTTTGCGATCCAGCCTATCCTCTCTCTCTCTCTTTTCTCTCTCTCCTTTTTTTTCTTTTCTTTCCTGTTTCTCTTCCTCAGTCTCTCTCTTATGATACACTTTCTCTGCCTCTCTAACAAAATTTTTATAAAGGCCATAGCCATAGCCGCTCCTTGTTCCCTCAGAGGTGGGTCAAAGGGAGTGTGCCGCCTGTAGGCCTCCATCAACCTCTCAAGGAATACGCACGGAGGCTCAACAAGACCCTGAAGCACTCCCAGCAGAAAAACTGTCAGCCGCTCCCTACCTGCAGCCATGTTGAAGTCCCAATCTGGTCGATCAAGGGGGAACTCAGCATCGATCTCATTCGGGAGGGTAGTGGGGGTCCCATTGTCTCCGGGACATTCTTCTGTGCCTTCAAGAGAATTCTCTCCCTCTCCTATGTAGTAAAGAGAACCTGCAAAAGCTGCTGGCAATCATCCCAGGTGGGTTGGTGAGAAAACATCAGGGATTCCACCAAACCTGTAAGACTAGCAGGGTTTTCAGAGAAAGACGGGTGGTTAGCTTTTTAATTATATAAATCAGCCGAGGAGAAAGGCCAATATTGTAAGGGTTGGAAAGCTGGTGGGTCCACGGGGGCCCGACCGTTCAGAGGGGTAGAGCCACAGTGGAATCGGGTCCCTCTGGACTCAACCCTCTCTGGCTCCCAGTGCCAGTTGCCAGCCCTCCCCCCTCTGCTCCTTGTAGTTCCAGGCTCGGCCAGAGCCGGGGCTGGTGTGGGGACGCCTGGGGTGGCTGGGGGGAGGGGGGTGGCCGCGGCGGGCTCCTCCATCTTGGGATAGATCTTAGGTGGAGCCAAAGGTGATGTTTCCGAAGCTGGCTTTTGTTTTGATTTAGGCTCTGTGCCACGGAGAGCCAGGGCTCGGGAGCCTGGCTTTCTTTCTCTCACCCAAGGTTTTACCCATGGGGGTGGGTTCTGGACCAGGTCTTGCCAAACAGTAATGTATGGCTGTTGATCGGGATGAGACCCTGGTCCTTTTTAAAGACAATAGTTTTTACCTCAAAAATAATGGTCCAGTCAAAAGTCCCTTCGGGTGGCCACCCAACGTCAAAAGTAGGCCACTCCGAAGCACAAAAAGTCTGTCATGGTCTCTTTTTAACGTCAACTGCCAAATTATGAGTCCTAGTTCTAACTTCAGTCCAATGATCCAGTGTCAAACTTAGAGGAGTCGTTACAGTCTGTTCCTTTGTCACAAGTAACTTAAAACACAAACATAAGATACACAGAAAAACACTACGAAAAATCCTTCTCACTCTCAAATGCCGGCACCACACCAGAAAAACAGATGGCCGGGAGGTCTCTCGTGTCCCCTCTCTCAAGAGGACCACTGTATCCTCCCTGGCACCCAGATGGGACGGACCCTCTCAGGCGTCCCTGGGGTCCCTGTCCTCCTGGGACGTCTCCCAGGGCTACAGCCGCTGATCACCTAGCACGTCTGCTTGATCACCCATCCGTCTCCTCACGAGACAGAAACGGCTGCCAAACTGAAAACAACCTTCGCAAAAACAACTTTTAACGCAAACCATATAACAGAACCAGACAACAGAGACAAACCCAGGACACAGAGATAGAAATCTCACAAACCAGACAACTTTTAACTTTTGCGCAAACCATATAACAGGACCAGACAACAGAGACAAACCCAGGCCACAGAGACAGAAATCTCACAAACCAGACAACAGAAATAGGCCCAAGACACAGAAATCTCACCTCCGAGTGGGTTCTTGTGGAGATTGGGATGGCCGCAAATTCCCAGCCAATACACCAAATGAAAGACCCGGGGGAGGGAAGTTCCTCACCCGACACTCAGGATATCACGGCCGCCCCAAAACTCACAAGAGACCATCTTGATGCAATCGCAAGAGGTTTATTTCGGGGGGGGAAGGGGGAAAGGGGGGGCTCAGTGCACTGAGGGGTGCCACTCGTATCCCACGCAGGGCTAGGAGCCGCGACCCTGATTTGGGGGAGAGTTCAATATTTTATGGGGGAGCACCACAGATTAAGGGGGGGAAATTATAGGTGGGAAGTACCAGCCCAGCCCATCGTTTACCACAACCCAAGGGGGAGGGGAAATACAGCTGGAATGTACCAGCCCACTAGTCAATCAGTGGGAAACATCCTACATCTGTTTGTCTCAGGAATGAATCTAATCTTGTTTTGTTATCTACTTTGTGGTCAGCCAGTTCCTGAAGCCCTGGGGGCCCGTGGCCCAATTGACCTTCATTTTTTGGTTTCAACCTGTTTAAGGTCAGCTAAGTTCCGGGAATCACCTGGCGGCTGGCCTGGCTCTACTGCCGACTTAGGGGGTCTTTTAATAATTTTCATTCCCTTCATCCTCACCCTCCACCTTGTGTGAGGCCAGGTCTCTTGTCTGGCTGCTGAGCACACCAAGCTAGACGGTCCAAAAGGTTCCTGGGATTCTTTTGTCTCCAGAGAAGCACTGGGATGTCAATGAGTGTCACCACATCTGGCTTTACGTGGGGACTGAGGCTCTGAACTCAGCTTTTCAGTTATGTGCCTAGCACATTACCCACGGAGCCATCTTGCCAGCTTGCACCCAGCAGTTAAAAGATTCTTGTTATTTAAAACAAACATTGATTTCTTCTGGAAATAGTTGTATTAATTTGTGTCTTTGGAGGAAATCTTGTTTCACTAAAGCTGTGAGATTTACTGGGATAGGATTTTAATCGTTTCTTGTCCTTTTAATTTCAGTAGCATTTGCAATTCTGTGTCCTCTAATTCCTCCAATGCTGCTAAACTGTGTTTTAGGTCTGGCTATATAGCCTTATCAATCTTACTGAGCTTCTTAAAGAGGTAACTTTTAGTCTCTTTTTCTGTGTCCATTTGTGCTTCCAGGCTCTTGCCCTGAGTTCTTGCCCTGATTTCGTTATGGACTATAAATTGTAAGGTGAAATAAGCCCCTTTCTTCCCCAAGTTATTTTTGTCATGGTGTTTATCAAAGCCACAGAAAGAAAGCTAGAACAGTCCTCATGGTGAATCCATCTGGGACGGCTAGGTTTCTGTCAGGTTGACACAAACTGGAGTCATCTGAGAGGGAAAATCAATTAAGAAAATGCCTGTATTAAGATCAGGCTGTAATCAATGCTGTAGGGCATTTTCCTAATTAGTGACTGATGGGGGGAAGAGCCCACCCATTATAGCATTCCTGGGATGGTGGTCCTGGGTTCTTTGAGAAAGCAGGCTGAGCAAATCATGGAGGGCAAGCCCATAAGCAGCACCCTTCTATGGCCTCGGCATCAGCTCCTGGCTCCAGGTTCCTGTCCTGACTTCCTTCAGTGATGAACTACAATGTGGAAATGTAAGCCGAATAAACCCTTCCCCTGCTAAGTTGTTTTTGTCATGTGTTTGTAGCAATAATAGAAAAGCAAACTAAGACAGTCTTCATGATGAAGCAATCTTTTGCTATTGTAAACGGTTCTTTCTCCCTGGCAATGTTCTTTACTTTGAAATCTGTTTGTGTGACACTAATGCATTTTGTAGTCCAGACTTGACTTTAGCTTGTCAAGTTGACATAACACTGGCCAGCACAGCTGACCCCTTGACAACTTGACACTTCAACGCGTAGATGGATGGCTGTCTTAGTCCATTTAGTCCTACTGTTTCAAAATACCCGAGACTGGGAGAATTTTTTTTTAGTTTTTTTGAGACAGGGGTTCTCTGTGCGTCCTTGACTCACTTTGTAGACCAAGCTGGCCTTGAACTCACAGAGATCCGCCTGCCTCTGCCTCCCGAGTGCTGGGATTAAAGGCACGCGCCACCACGCCTGGGTGGGAAATTTTTATAGAACGTTTTCTTTTACATTTCTGGAATCTGGCCAGTCAAGGTCAAGGTGTCAGCAGGCTCTACCACCTGATAAGAGTTGGACCCGGGACGCTGTGTCCCCACATTGTGGAAAGACAAAAGGGTAAGCCAGTGGATGTTGTGGGAAGTGTGTATTGCAAGGGTCTTGCTTAGTCCCAATTATATCTGAGACGTACACCTTTCTAGGCTACTCTTTTTTTGTTTGTTTTTTGAGACAGAGTTTCTCTGTGTAACAGTTCTGGCTGTACTGGAACTCACTCTGTAGACCAGGCTGGCCTCAAACACACAAAGATTTGCCTGCCCCTGCCTCTGCTAGGATTAAAGGTGTGCGCTGCCAGCACCACCACCTGGACTAGCCTAGTCTACTTAAAGGCTCTACTTCTCAGTACCATCTCCACAGCAATGCCCGAATGGCAGAGGGAGAGCTTTACAGCCGATAGTGATTGGTTTTTCCTTTGCATATGATTTGAGAACTTTGACTTTCTAATTGGGTTACTTTATTTAAAAATATTTATTTTTCCATGTAAGCACCCAGTGCAAGAGGAAGCTCTTAGCCCTCATGTGACTGATGAACTGGTGTGTGTGTGTGTGTGTGTGTGTGTGGTGATAGGTGACTGATGAACTGGTGTGTGTGTGTGTGTGTGTGTGTGTGTGTGTGTGTGGTGTGATAGGTAGAGCCACCCCACACCGGAGGAGTGGGATGGGTGGGAGCGAGGGTGGAGGTTAGGAGGGTGGGACAGGGAGGGGGCTGTGATGGAAATATACTTGAATTAACATACATTTAAATAAAAAAAACCAAGCCGGGCGGTGGTGGCGCACGCCTTTAATCCCAGCACTTGGGAGGCAGAGGTAGGCGGATCTTTGTGAGTTCGAGGCCAGCCTGGTCTACAAAGCGAGTCCAGGACAGCCAGAGCTGTTAAACAGAGAAACCCTGTCTCGAAAAACCAAAAAAAAAAAAAACCCAAAAATATTTATTTTTAGCTATGTGTATGTGTGTGGTGGAGGGAGGATGAGGGTATGGGCACATGTGAGGGGGTGTGCTGCTGAAGTCCAGAAGAAGAGGCCAGAACCCCAGGAGCTGGAATTGGAGGTGGTTGTGAGACACCTGCCGTGGATGCTGGGGACTGACCCCAGGTTCCCTTGTAAGAGCAGCAAGCAATCTTAACTGCTGAGGGATCTCGCTAGCCCCCAGCTGTACCGTTCACAGTATTAACATATAATTTTATGAGTGGGAAAAGCACTAACATGAAGTAGAACAGACGTATTTCTATGTTTTGCATATTGGAGTTCTAGACATAAATTCTTTCAATAAAAGTTTTACCATGCTGAGTCTGTGAGCTAGCTCAGCAGACAAAGGTGCCTGCTGGCAAGTTGATGGCTTGAGTTCCATCACCTACCCAGTACAGTTGTCCTCTGACTTCGACATCCATGCTGTGGCTTCAGATACGTACAGATTTATAACTAAGGGCAAGCTTAGCTGTTAGAAAGTTTTAAAGGAGGAAGAATAGGCAAACAGCATATTCATCCAACATATATTTATTAGCAAGATGATCAGTAGTATTTTGCTACATGCTCTGTGTGTGCCATTCGTGTAGGCCCACAGGGTGAGCAGCCTAACACTGCAGACACATTCAGGCCCGGTGGCCTTGATTCTAAGAATTTTGAGAGACGACATGAAGGTCATGGAGCACACTTTCCAAGTGCCCAGTTAACAGCACTTGAGGAGGCTAGGGTTGAGAGGTGGACGGGTCGGGGGTACTTCAGGGGAAATTAGGCAGTGGGAGCTTTGAGACCAGACGGAGAAGGCAAATGGGAAGATAGAGAATGCCAGGGAGCCAGCAGTAGCTGGAAAAGGCATGAGGCAGTCTGTCCCTAGCTACTTCAAACAGGTGTGAGACTGCAGTTACCTTGATTACAACTCAGTGGAATAAATGTATTCTGAACTCAGGGCTGCTTCCAAACTGAGAGAGAACACATTGCTCATATATAAGGTGCAATCAAGGCAAAAAAAAAAAAATCTGCAAAATATTTTTTACCATTTTGTGTTGTGTTGTATTCATAGTTCTCCTTGGCTGTGGTGGGCTGGACAATCCTGGGAGCTATCAAACTGTAGTAATGTTACTGTGGCTGGAAACTAATAATATCGGTGGTCATAAATAAAGCTGCCAGCACGCGAGATGGTCTCGTCAGTAAAGGGCCTGGCATGCAAGCATGAGAACCTGAGTCTGAATTCCCAGCATGGAGGATAAAATAAGATAAAACCTGGGAGTAGGAGAAGATTGATGCTCTGATGCTAGAAGGGCCGAAGGGTCCCCTCAAGTTCACCAGCCTAGTCAATCTGTGAGGTTTTGGCTCAGTGAGAGACCCTGTCTGCAAGTTGTTCTCTGATCTCCACACACATGCTATAGTACACACACACTCAAATATAATTAATAATAATAATACAATACCACCACGGAAGAGGACACTGAACTCTGGCCTCCACATACATGTGCACACTGCCACATACCCACCCCCACACAAATGTGCACACACACACACACATACACACGTACACATGTACCCACCATCATACATACACCCCCACAAAAGAGCAATCAAGTCTTCTGTAACTCTGAAATTCTGGGACACTAATGGTTTTATAGAATTCTTTTATAGAATTATAAATGTAGACCGTTCTCCACTTTTTAGCTTTTCTACGTATCCAGGATATTCTGGGATTATCACTTGTTTTATTCAGTCATGTAGCTAGTAATTTCAGAGGCTGGTGTACTGAAAAAAATTTAAGTAAATGATTGTGTTATACTATTCTCATTTCAAGTTGGTAACTTCAGGGGGCTGGAGAGACGGCTCACTGGAAAAGCACTGGCTGCTTTGCTCTTTGAAAGGACCTGGGTTCAACTCCCATCCCCACATGACAGCTCCTAACTGTCTGTAACTCCTGTTCCAAGGGATCCGACACCCTCACACAGACACACCTGCACGCAAAACATCCAGTGAATGACTTTAATATGATGGTGCGTTGCTTAGCCTCACAGTCTCCTGCAGCGCAGAGCCACCAGGACGTAAACGGCATGGAGGCTGCAGCTTTGCCTGCCTGTCCTCAGCGTCTGCTGTCTCACCTGACACAGATGATGGTTTGTTGAGTTGATGGGCTGTGTCTGTTTCTGAGATGCTGTTATTTTGAACTAAAAAAAAAAAAAAAAAAAAAAAAAAAAATCAATGAACCAATGCACCAACCAACAAACAGAACCAAAACCCTTATAATTTGGAGTTCAAAAGAGAACACCCCCCCCATAGGTAAAAAGCCAGGTATCTGGGGTTTTTGTTCATGAAATCAGACCAAAACTTAAATAGTGACCTCTAAGGTTACCTTGGTAACCATATAAAGATGGTTACCAAGTTACCAAGGAAACTGTGTACATCTAACCACAAAAACACCGGTAGACAAACACCGCCATCTTTGGAGTTGGTCAGGTTTAAGTTCAAGCCTGGGCCTGTCAGCCACTCCTTTGAGCCATGGGGCTCTCTCACAGGTAAAAAACGAACTCAAAGCCACCCACCCGGTCACCACGGCCGCACTAGGGTCTCATACCCTTTGCTCTCTGTAACCTTATGTCTCTAACTTCAACCACAAAGATTCGTAATGTTTCATCTCCAGCTCAAGCCCTCCCAACTCCTACAAGCCTCTGTGCCACGCTTCCATCTTGACTAGGATGTTTAATGAGTGTCTCGAACCATCCCAGCTCCCGCAACCGCTTCCACCGTGCTTTCAACTATGTCATCCGCTTAGGTAAAGTAACCTGAACTAAGTCTTGTCCGTCCGGCCATGTGGAGCCCCTCAGGCTCCTTCAGGCGGTGGTCCTCTGGAGGGGCCGCCTCGCCTTTTCACGCCTCTCCTTGTTTACGGTTTTCAGAGCAGGCTCTTCCAGCTGGCCGCTGGCCGCGACAAGCCTAGGTGCTCCCCAACCCCCTTCAGTCCCGGGATGACAAGCGCATGTCACCACCCACCCGGTTTTCACATCAGTTCTAGGAATTGAATCCACCAGGTCTTCACTGCCCCTTTGAAGTTATTCTTAGCCCTTCCTTCTCACGTACGTTGCTGAAAGGATTCATTAACTTTTCTTCGAGACTGGGTCTCTACGTATCCCTGGCTGTCCAAGAATTCATTGTAGACTAGGCTGGCCTCTGCTGGGATGAAAGGTGTGTGCCACCACACCTGGCCAATGAGCAGCTTTTAACAGGTCCTCTAAAAACAGAAACAGACCCAACCCCAACCACTTCACGTTATCCCTTGGATCACTGTGGTCGCCGCCACCCGGCGTTCCCCCTGAAGTCTAGTCTGGACACTGAGGCAGAGTGGGACTCTTCTGCTCCAAGCTCCTTTCCGTAGGGAGGAAGAGTCTGCGCCTGCCCAGTACAGCCCTGTCACCAGCGTCCTCTGGGCCACACGCTGCTGTTGTCCCCACCTTCTGCTCCCTGGGCCCCCAGGGCCATGCGCTTCTCTGCCAACTGCTGCTGCGCGGCTGTCCCAGTCTGCCACCATGAGCTTCCGTGGCTCTCTATGCTCGCTCTTGGACTCGCCTTTTCCTTTCCTTTGCTTCCCATCAGACATAGTACATGTAAGATCTTATAAACCAAGGGCAGGGATTTCTCACTCTGGTCGGCGTAGTGATGTCAAAACGATCACTGAAAACATCGTTTCCCCTCCCCGTTTCTAACTCAGCCCCTTTACTGAAGTAAGTCACACAAAGTTTGGGTGTTGAAAATAAAAGCCAAAGACCACTCACTGCACGTTAGTTCGTCAACATGTAATGCCCTGGGTTTATTTTGTGAGAATTCTATCACAATGTTTCCAGGTGGGATTAAAAACCTTAAGGATAACGTATGCCATTGGACTGGGCATTCAGACTGCGGTACTGACAGCACGGTCGTAGTCTGCTAAGTACCGCTCTCTTCACAGAAGAGAGGTCAATATTTCCAAAGGAAGGCACCCGATATGTGTGGTTCTGGCCTCACAGCCTTCTGGAGAATCTTAAAAGGAAAAAAGCTGGCTGGCTGTTTTACAAATTGGAATGACGATACACGGACAGCAATTACTGCACTCTTCTCCCTGTATCCTTTCTGTAAGAACAAGTAAAGAATGAAGTCTTCAAACGATTCCACAATAAAAAAAAAAGTACATCTTTTTGTGCTAAAAGAGGGCAAGACAACATAAACTCCAGTTGTAAGGACTCCGTTTCTGTACTTGATTTAACACTTTTTGGTGTGGAAGGAAAAGGGACGACTGGACTGTCTGCAGGGCAGCAACGTAACATTAGTGCTTGAAGTACCAGGGCCGCCCAAGCTTGCAGGCGGGCGGGGAAAGGAGGCATGAGACTTCATTTTTAGCCTGTTGCGAGTCCTAATGCTAGTAGACCAGGAAGATTCCCATTGAACAGAACATTCCCCGTTTTAAAAAACTGATGCCCCCTTTTTTTTTTTGTAAAATTCTGTATGTATGTCACCATTTTTTTTTCACATGATACACAGAAAACTCAAGGACCCAGAGGGAACCAAGTTATGTTATACCATTTACAAAATACCAAGGAGTCCACAGCTACCTAACACATTTACTACAGCACAGGAACCGATGAGGGTACAGTGTACAAAACCTGTAAACACGGCACAATAAATAGACAGCAGGTTCCGCAACCATGCACATGATGTGGCGACACCAGCTACACAATGTCACAGCCCACACTCTGTTGCAGTCACCCCACCCCCGCCCCCAAGTGCAAAGCATCACAAATGAACAGTTCTGTATTCAAGTAACATATATACAAGGGTATTACAAATGTGCAGTACTATACAGAGAATTGCTGTACTCTTAATTTACAGATGTTGATTTTCTTCCTATTAACAGTAAGAAAAGTTGAAGCATGAGAGATGCGCAGTGCTGCCGAGTCCCCACAGCTGCCACGGACACGCGTGCGCACGCTCCATCCCCCGTGCGTGCGTGCGTGCGTGCGTGCCACGCCTCTGATGCATAGCACCTGACCATGTCCCCAGGCTGCAGTCCCGCTCCCAGGAAGCTACGTCACCTCCATGGCTACTGTGTTGTCTGCTATGTTGTTCAGTGCTGGCTGTTCTGATTCATGGTTTTCCCTGTTGGGATAAAAGTTCAGTCACGTATAACCATCATGTACAAACTGAGCAGACAAAAAGACCGTCTTTCCTTAAAAGCCTTAGTCATCTCTAACGATGGGAAGAACCTTAACTTATGGGGCACTGGAACAGAGAGGAGAATGGATTTTCATAACTATGAAAAACAGGCCAGCACGAGTCAGGTGAATTAGCTGTCAATAGTCACTTCCCTGCCAAGTGTACAAGACCCAGGTGACCCAGCTGTAGTTGTCTCCCACACCCACTTTCTCTTTTACTTTTATTTACTAATTTGGTGTGAATGAGCACAAGTGTGTGCTCATGCATCTATCTCATAGTTGAACTTTTGGGAAGTCAGTTCTTTTCTTCCACCATGTAGGTTCTGGGGATCAAACTTAGCTTGTCAGGTGTGGCGGCAAGCCTTTACTCACTGAGCCCCTTGGTGGCCCTGAACTTTCTTTCTTCCTTTTTTTTTTTAAGATTGATTGAATGTACGGGTGCTCTACCTGCATGTACACCTGTAGCCAGAAGAGGGCATCAGATCACATTATGGATGGTTGTGAGCCACCATGTGGTTGCTGGGAATTGAACTCAGGACCTTTGGAAGAGCAGCCAGTGCTCTTAACCTCTGAGCCATCTCTCCAGCCCCCGTCCCCACCTCCCCCCATTATTGTGTTATCTGGTGTGTGTGTGTGTGTGCAAACGGAGGCTCGAAGCAGAGGATGGGTACCTTCCTTCTGTACTCTTCACCTTACTTCTTGAGATTGGGTTTCTCACAGAGTTGCTAGGCTGGCAAGGAACTTTAGGATCTGCCTATACCCCCGCCCCCAACACAGGGTCATAGGCATGCAACACTACATGTAGCCTTCTTTGTTTTTTTTGAAGACAGGGTTTCTCTGTGAAGCCCTGGCTGTCCTAAAACTCACTTTGTAGACCAGGGTAGTCTCAAATTCACAGAGATCCATCTGCCCGCCTCTGCATCCTGAGTGCTGGGATTAAAGGCATATGCCACCACTGCCACCCTCACCACCACCACCACCACCACCACCACAGCTGTAACCATCACCATGGGCAGCGCTCAGCTAACATGTAGGTTCTTAAAAGTGTGAGCTCTAGGGATCTGAACTCAGCTGCTCACGCTTGTTCTGGCAGCACTGAGTGAGCTCTGTTTGAACCTTTATCTAACTGCTGTGTAGTCAAGAGGGTGATTTGCAGGGTTGGTTCTCTTCTTCCACCACGTGGACATGATGGATCGATCAAACTCAGGCTGTCAGGATTGATGGCAAGCACCTTTACCCATGGAGCCACCTCTCACTTCCAATCCCAAAGCCTTTCTTACTAATTTAACATAGGAGCAAACATGACTAAAATTCATGTAGGACTTTAAATCTGGGCCCTAATGAATGTCACTAGTAATCAGAACGCTGGGCTCTAGGGGTATATCCCTGCAAAGGTCCATGTGCTTCTAGGGATTTGTTTCCTGCCTTTAAATAGAGGCAGGGAGAAGAGAAGCCCTGTCAACTGTAACCGTCCCCATATCTGTACAGTTCTACAGCCATGCAAGTCATGACGGGTGATGGGAGAGGAGGCAACTACAGTCCACTCACCAGCCACCAACAGACCAATGATACATTACTGGTACTGGGCAGGTAAGTGTAGACAGGGACCTGTGGGTGTACAAAGCAAAGGCTATGGATACGCTGCTACAAAACTGCTCTTCCTACGACCACTAAGTCTAGATGTTGGTGTAATACAAGTTGCTTGTGAGGCTTGCTCTCCTGTTTCTACTGAGCTTCTAAGCCCCTAGGAAAACAGAGTTACTTGTTAACTACTGATCACTGTACCTTTCCAACTTATATTTCTGCTTTGTCCACTCCAACTCCTGATGTCCCTTTCTTCATCCAACCAAGCATTACTCCAGGTGGGACCTGATATTTTGTAGAATATACTCAGAATTCCTTTGGTGTGAAGTTGTTATTATCATTATTTTTAAATGATAGTGATTGTCTACACGGTGAACACAATAACGTACAACGCTTCAAGACCTGTCTACACAGCTTTCATCTATTACCTCTGCTTTAACACTCGCGTTCATATTTTAAGTCTAGTTCTTGCTAATCTGAACAACGCAGGTCTTTGTTTCTTTTTCTCCTAGTGCTTTGTAGCAGATTATAGTAAATATAGAGTTAAATTAGTAGTGATAGAGCCTCGACAAAAATGCTAAACTATATACCGAAATTCAAGAAGGTGAGTGAGCGGAGAAAACAATGGCTGGATTAAACATTACCAACCTGGAGATCATTTCCACTGTTAAGAGTAGCTAGCAGGTTAGTGAAGGAAGGTTTACCAATTCTAGTCCCACAGTAAGCTACAGACAAAATCAACAGCACTACAACTCATGCTAAAGAGAACTCCTTCCACCAAAAGCTGGAGAGCACTCTAAGTTATTAACTCTAAGTTATTCATGGCACTGCCTGCCTGTGACTGAACTGCTCATTCTCAAGACTGAATTTAACCAACACCAAATCACAACTTCCACTTGCTTAGTTCTTGAATAAATGAGAGGTTCTTTTTTTTTTTTTTTTGGTTTTTCGAGACAGGGTTTCTCTGTGTATCCTTGGCTGTCCTGGACTCACTTTGTAGACCAGGCTGGCCTCGAACTCACAGTGATCCGCCTGCCTCTGCCTCCTAAGTGCTGGGATTAAAGGCGTGCGCCACCACCACCCGGCTATAAATATATTTCAATATATAGAAAGAAGAAAAAATTTAGGCGGACAGCCACTTCAAGAAGGCTGACGTTAGGTGCTTTACATTTCAGACATTTTTTTCTTTTCTTTTCTTTTGGTTTTTCGAGACAGGGTTTCTCTGTGTAACAGCTCTGGCTGTCCTGGACTCGCTTTGTAGGCCAGGCTGGCCTCGAACTCACAGAGATCCGCCTGCCTCTGCCTCCCAAGTGCTGGGATTAAAGGCGTGCGCCACCACTGCCCAGCACATTTCAGACATTTTAAGCCTAGAATAACTACTCACCTTGGAACTGAATCTACAGAGGATGATGAGGGGACCTTGGAAACTTGACAGTTTGCTGCAGCAGCCAGCTTTAAGGCAGATGACGGAACAGCACTTAAAGTCCTAGGTATATGTCGTGCATTTATTGGGGCGATAGAGTTTACAGTGGGGACTGATGAAGGTACAGTCAATCGAATGTTGTTCCCAAACAGAACCTGAGTTGTTGCAGAATTGGCAGCAGTTACTTGATGACTCAGTGCACTGTGGGAACCCGAAGTCTGTGTAATATTTGAAGGCTGTAACAAAGTTGAACCTGCTGTCGATGGACTCGTATGTAGAAGCGCTGTTGGTGTAGTGCTGCTGAGGTGTAAGCCCTTGTATACTCCTAGGGAGACAAAGAAAGCAGGTAAACACTGTGTACTTTGTGGCTGTGTCACAATGTGTACAAATACGTACACATGCAAAAATAACTGGGCCACGCAAACGTCTTTATCCTCACCTGAGGCTGGAAGGACGCCATTCACCCCAATCCCAAGCACCACATCATCCTTCATCTTGAATCCCATCAGTTGTTCTGACGTCATCAAAGCAGAAGCAGCAAACTGCGCACTAGCAGAATCTAAAGTCTTAGAAACAAAACCCTGAAAGGAAAACACAAAAGAAATGCCATTAGTGTAATGGCTTTGAATCAGAGCCATTAAGAGTTACACAGGTATACCAAATCAGCTCCAACAGCTCTAAAATGGCAAACCACTGAGATCTCAGTCTATCCCATAGCCATAACTCTGAAGGTTGAAAAGTTAACTAATTTAAGGATTTATACATTTTGATCATCCTATGATAATACAGAATATATACAAGGCAATTATTAAGCCTCTCAGTACAGAATGCAACAACAGCAAAAAGTTCCAATTGAAAGGTTAGAAATAAACTTCTCAAATAGTTCAGTGCTGGACAAATATATTAAGGCAATTATGTAAGCTTCTTTCATTTAAAAACAAACAAACAAAAAAACATTTAAACACTACAGACCTACTCTGTCTTATCCCACCCACAGGCATCTTTGAATAGTAAGACAAGCATCCCTAAAAAAAAAAAAACAAAACAAAAAAAAGGAAGTAGATATGGCATAATTCAATTTAAAAAATAAAAGGCCTCTTGAATCTTCAAAAATGGAATTTCCTTTAAGATGCCTAGAAGACTCAATTCTCAGCCATTCAGCCTGAATCAATCTGTACAGAAAATGGTTTCCCATGAGTTCCGAGGGGTCTTGTTTCAGAGCAGAACAGGTGGAGGGTCAGCTCCAGGACTCTGCTCTTAGGTACTTTGCACAACAGGCAGCAGAGGGAGCGGCTCCCATACTCACCTGGAATGCTCTTTCTAAAGCCTGTGCACTCAGGCCAAAGCCACTCTCTGAACTCTGCTTAGATGAAAGGCTCTGGGACAACTCTGGGTAACTAGAGATGAATTCTGGTTAGATGCAAGGCTCTGGGACAACTCTGGGTAACTAGAGATGAACTCTGCTTAGATGCAAGGCTCTGGGACAACTCTGGGTAACTAGAGATGAACTCTGGTTAGATGCAAGGCTCTGGGACAACTCTGGGTAACTAGAGATGAACTCTGGTTAGATGCAAGGCTCTGGGACAACTCTGG
>CAJQZJ010031998.1:2775671-2793158 GCA_907164525.1 Lophiomys imhausi | reverse complement strand
GAGATGAACTCTGGTTAGATGCAAGGCTCTGGGACAACTCTGGGTAACTAGAGATGAACTCTGCTTAGATGCAAGGCTCTGGGACAACTCTGGGTAACTAGAGATGAACTCTGGTTAGATACAAGGCTCTGGGACAACTCTGGGTAACTAGAGATGAACTCTGCTTAGATGCAAGGCTCTGGGACGACTCTGGTTAGATGCAAGGCTCTGGGATGCCTCTTGGTAACTCGAGATGAACTCTGGTTAGATGCAAGGCTCTGGGACGAATCTTGGTAACTAGAGATGAACTCTGGTGCGAAGCAATGAGGCCAATCAAAAGACACACAAGTTACCTGGGCTGCGGCGGTGGAGGAATTACTATTTGCTTGCTGCTGCTGAGTTTGTGCAAGCTGCTGCTGCTGCATGAGTGCCAGTTGCTGCTGGTGCTGCTGGTATTGTTCGGCTGTAAATGCTGAGCATAAAACAAGGGGACAACTCATAAAGATGCACGGACACCACAGACAGCTTACAACACTAAAAAACCCAGCATAAGAAAAGGATGCTTCTGTGCAAAACTGAAGCATCTGGATAGACATGATTGTGCTAGAGACACTTCTAGGTAGAAGCCTAGCATTTTCTGCCACATTTAACAAAAGTGGCTTCAACTTAAAGAAGTGAAGCTTCCCCAATTAAGCACAGGCAACTAGTGCTTTCTAGAGCCGTGACGCTGTGCTAGACAGCGCAGAAGGTGCTCCCGGCCTTATGGTCCACAGGCCTGGAGATGCTCACTGCACTGCACACAGGATGACGCCTGCTAACCGGCATTCCACTTCTATTTTGTCCAGATCGCCCTGCCAAGGTTCGGGCCTTCCCAACAACGCCATGTACAAAAACTAATGCCTACATAGCTCCTTTTTTTTAGCTTTCCTCTACATAAAACGTAAATCTAATAATAGTTCATTACTTAAACAAGAGAACTCATCTTTCAAGTTTAACAGGAAGAAAAGAAGTTCCAATGTCAAGGTTAATGAATTTTCCCCACCCAATTAACCCACCTGGACAAAATCCAGTCAATAAGAACGGAGTTATGCTGATTACTGTACAGAGTGATGTCTGAGGAAAGACACTGTGTTATGCTACTTATGTGTGTCTATGGAGAGCTCAGTTCTAAAAAAGACAAACAAAAATATGTTCATTTATTACTCCCAAAAGTGTGTGTAGCTTTAAAAAGGAAACCTGTTTCTTTATTCTTTTCCTTTTGCCAGTTTAAAAAAAAAGGGAGGGGTTTGGGGAGAGGGGGAGCAAAAGAAAAGCAAATAACACCACAAATACCTGACTGTAAAGGCTTCTTAAAGAAACCTTTCCTGTTGGAGTAAGAGTTACTTATGTATTAATAAAAAAAAAAAAAAGTTTAGCACATATCCCCAGGTACCAGGGCACCTACTTGCTCATTCAAAGTCCCCTGAGCCACACACACCCAATTTGTTAGGAGGTGCTCTTTTAGTTGGAATATTATTACCCCATCAAGTTTGCTGATTTTCACCTGTAACTAGGAAGGACCTTTACTAACCTTCAGGATCCTGTTTATGGCTGGTACCACTAGACAACAATATGTTACACTTCTACCATACTTTGAATGGGCCTAGAAGCCAAGGACCGTAAGAAAGCCCAGCTAGGCTATTAGCATCTACACGTTTCTGAATTGAATTATGTTCATGGGCCACATGGGCAAAAAAAGTACTTTCTTATGGGAAAAATACTATTGATCTCTTGTTTTGTGTGTGCTATAGCTCCATTTAATTGGTATCTGGCTTGTAAATTTTTTCCTACCATTTTAATTCTATACAGAAAAAACTCCATGGGGGTGGGTGGGTGGGGGGAACTTACTGATGTTAGAATGTTTCCTAAATACTGACAAAAGTATTTTCCTGTCATGAACATATTGACATGTAACAGAAGTGAACTGGGTCAAAACCATGAAAGAGCTACAAAAATGAACGCTACCCAGAATGAAGGTTCATAGTTAACATAATAATTATTTTCATAAAAACAACTATTTAAACTTTAAGATACTTAATTTATGGGATTTTTTTAAACTAATGTGTTTGAAAGTTATACTCTAACTTCCTAAAAGCAAAGGTGCTGCTTCAGCCTTTAATTTTTTCAATAGGGAATATTCAGTAATTAAAACAAACAAACAAACAAAAAAGAATATTCCTACAAGGGTCAGGTCATTACATACTTAGTAAAACAGTAATTCAGCATTCACATAAGACCTCTTCTATGACTGAAAGCAAACAGAAATGCTCAAAAATAGTGACGCCTTTTCCCTGCAAAAATTCTTTTGTGTATCTTTGATGAAATCTGTGTTTTAGTTAAACATTTGGTGCTAATTAGCTGAGAATCAACTTTATTTTCAAATACTTTTGCCCTTGTTAAGTCAACACCTTCATTCCCCCAGGTGCTGCAGGTGTGCCAAACTCATTTTCTAACATCTGTCTCCTGCCAATGCAGATAGAGGCAGAGATACAGGCACAAAGCTTGACCCACAGCCAGCCCGCCGACTTGGCGGCTGAGCTCACTGCTTCTTGGATGATGGTGTTCTGTCTAGAGCCTAGTTGTAAACTCTGATGTCTCTGGTAAATGATCTATACTTCAATAGAGCAACAAACGGGCTGGCATCACAAGAATGTCTCCAAAAAGCATGCCACATTTTGTGGTTCAGCATCTTTATTTAAATGTGACAAGGATTAAACTAGGTGGCTTTGAAGGTCCTCTTGGTTCCCTCTCAGAAATAAAACTCCAAACCAAAAGGAGGTGAATGTGTATGTGAACTGAATTTTATATTCTTATTTATCACAGAGATTGTTGATGCATTTACTGTCACTGATCCATTCTAACTCCAAGGTCTAACCAAACGCTCCATCAAATGACTGAGAGTGAGTGACCATACTTTCTGAAATTTCTAATGAACTGGGGCATCCAGGCAGAAAGTTTTCAGCTATAAATCCACCTCAGATAAAGTGTAGCAGTCAAATTTAGTTCACAAATGGTGGGCAAAGCCAACCAAGCAAATCTAAAATCACAACTGCTTTGCCGAGCCAAAAGAGTTGTGGCCAGGTGAGGCCCCTTGGTTCCTAACTTCCTCTTGTATCCTCACATTGGAGATGAAGGCTGATGTCCTGGAGACAGGAGGTAGAAGGAAAGCAAACACCACCACCACCAATTAGTGAGATTTCAAATTTAAAACAGAAAAACATAACAAAAACAAAAAACAGCTTTAGATTCGACATTTTTAAGTTATAAAAGCTAAGAGTGTGGAAGTGGGAGCTGAGCCAAGGAAGGAAGTGGGACTATCTTTGGAGGACAGTGTGACAGCGGAGAGGGAACACATTTAGCATGCTGCCATGAGAAAACACAGGTCTCAGCCTACGAAGGCTGCTTTGGGCAGTGTATGGGTAAGCTTTCTAAGCAAGCTCCTTCAGTGTACAATAATTCGATTTGTTCTATTTCCTCTCATCAGAAATACTAAAGCAAATGTCAGAAACCACCCTGTTTTTAGTAGTCTCTATCTAATTAATTCTCTGCCAACTTTAAGAATGGGAAAATGCTGTGTTTCGGGACCTGAAATGGTCTAAGACCCCACAGGCACACCCCTGTAGCTTCAGCAAGCTGACAGAGGTGCTCAAGGAGGTACAGGTGGGGAGGGAGACAGGTACCAGCAAGGAACAAACTATTTCAAAATGGGAGTCTGGATTACTTAGAGGCATTTATACGTCATTAAAAACAAAAACGACAAATTTGTTTTAAAACACACTCTCAAATCAGAAGTTTCTAATTCTAACAGGCCAAAAGAAAAAGATAACTAAATCAAAAGCTGGGGATATGGCTCAGCAGGAGACTCTAGATCCCAGCCCCACAAAAACAAACAAAAAACCCAAGCAGAACAACTACAAAGTGAAATGGTCTAGCTATCAAAGTAGGAACCCGCATTAAGGAGCTGAAGTCAACGGGGTTCCTAAGTCCTGGTCAGCCTCCAAAAAACACCACTTGGAAATCACGGTGTGCTCTAATTCAACTGATGGCAAGAGCTGAGTGTGCCTGGCTATGACATCCATGTGACGGTTATTCCCTGCGCCCAGTGCTACCTGGGCATGTCTGCCCTTGCACGTACACACACCTGCTGAACTCACAGAGCACCTCATACAGCTGCCACGGGGGAAGTCCGCCTTCCAGAAACGATTCTGGATTAGAAAGCCTTTGAATAAAACTTATGTCCCAAGCCGGGCGGTAGTGGCGCACGCCTTTAATCCCAGCACTTGGGAGGCAGAGGCAGGCGGATCTTTGTGAGTTCGAGGCCAGCCTGGTCTACAAAGCGAGTCCAGGACAGCCAGAGATATTCAGAGAAACCCTGTCTCGAAAAACCAAAAAAAAAAAAAAAAAACTTATGTCCCACAGACTTTCAACTGTAACAATAAGCAGTGTGTAAGACCACAGCCCTTTCCATACACAGAGTGAGTCAAACATGCTAATCCTGTCCATAGAACTTCTGTCACTGACAAAAATGAAGCAGACTGTCACAGATGGTACGAGTTCAGAGAGACAACTTATAGCGATGCTGACTCCAGCCTCACTGGCAGTCAGGGTTTAAGGCCCAGGCCCAGCACTGTCGCAGGAGCTTCAGTCTTCCTGAGCCATCTTCCCACACACACCCCCTTCCCCTAATCTCTGTGTGTCTCTGTCTCTCTCCTCTCTCTGAGAGACAGAGTGTGCAGTGTGCATCAGGAAGACAAAGAACAACTTGTGGGAGTGGATTCTCTCCTTCCACCATGTGGGTTCTGAGGATAGAATCATAATGGCAGACTTGGCAGGAAGGACATTTGATTTACTGAGCCAGCTGCTGGTAGCCCCTGTAATAGTCTCATCAATGATGGAAACTTAATATCTCTCCAATTTCAAACCCACAACATGGACACTGCTGAGCAAACACTGAAAAGGTACTAGTGTAGATTAACAAAAGCCTAGAAAACTATTTTGAAACAGTCCAAATCATTTTTAACTAATGATCATTAAAAACAAACAATTTATCACTAAGAAGATCTAGCCCTGGAAATTCTAAATCCCTATCACTAAGCCTTCCCAAGGCTTCCGTCCTGTCACACAGAACAAACGGGATGCAGTGTCCACTGAGACTGCTTCGGAGGCTACCCAACACCCTCTGTGGTCCCACAGCTCCTGAAGGTTGGGAAGCAAGCAGACCGGATCCCGAGTGGTGAGTACAAGCCATACAGCGGGCACTCTTCAAGTGGGCTCCCAGTACCCTCATTTGGAGTTCCCTGCTCACAAATGCAGTGTGCAGAGGAGCCTGTGGGTGCTGTGCTTCACATTAAGTATCAATTTCATTATCTGAGTCAGTAACTGAAAAATCAAGCAGCGATCAAATGTGAAGCCAGGTGCGTGGCCTGAGCTGAGGGGAAGTGTGAACTGAGTCCTATCTGATGGGATGGCCGTGTCCCCACAGCTGAGGTCCAGCTGCAGATGCTTTTGGAGAGGACTCAGCTGGACATGGAGACCCTCGCAGAGTGAGTTTGCCTCTGCAGAATGCTCTCTTTCACGAGAAATGGGGCTTTGAATGCCATGTCACATGTCTCCAGCTACATTTTCTCTTCTGTCTTCAGGGGCTGTTACCTGAACTTGCTTATGTCATACGTATTCCTGACATAACTTACAGAGAGCTCAGAGATCGCCTCAGGATCCCATGAATATTCACAAGCATGAAAGCAGAGTGTCACCTAATGGTAGTTGGTTGGCATGTATTCTCTAAACATATGGAAAACAAATCAGTATTTAAAAAAGCCCCATTGTCAAAAGAAGTGAATAAATAAGAAGAAAAGTTATTAGCCGGGCGGTGGTGGCGCACGCCTTTAATCCCAGCACTTGGGAGGCAGAGGCAGGCGGATCTTTGTGAGTTCGAGGCCAGCCTGGTCTACAAAGCGAGTCCAGGACAGCCAGAGATATTCAGAGAAACCCTGTCTCGAAAAATCAAAAAAAAAAAAAAAAAAAAAGAAGTTACATAATTATGAAAGGTTTTGTCAGCTAACTTTTGCTAATATTAACCTTTTAACGATGTTTGAGAAACAAATCAGGAAAGTTTGCAACCGACACTGTGTAGGTCATGGCAGAACACCTCGCACCACAGAATGACTGCGATGGACTCTGGAGGTCTGGCATGCACTTTAGTGCACCCACGTTAGGGGGACATGATGTGGGTTGATAGAACATGCCTGTTTTCTCAATATAGCCTCTAAAAATTTATACATTTAAAAAATGTTAATGTATTTTGAGTTTACACTTTTTTTATTTTTTTTGGTTTTTCGAGACAGGGTTTCTCTGAATATCTCTGGCTGTCCTGGACTCGCTTTGTAGACCAGGCTGGCCTCGAACTCACAAAGATCCGCCTGCCTCTGCCTCCCAAGTGCTGGGATTAAAGGCGTGCGCCACCACCGCCCGGCCCACTTTTTTTTATTTTTATTTTTTGGTTTTTTGAGACAGGGTTTCTGTGTGAAACAGAGCCCTGGCTGTCCTGGACTCACTTTGTAGACCAGGCTGGCCTCGAACTCACAGTGATCCACCGGCCTCTGCCTCCCAAGTGCTGGGACTACAGGCGTGTGCCACCATGCCTGCACACGCCCAGCTGTAGGTTTACACTTTTAAATTCCCCACACTTGTGCTTACATAAGCCACCAACTGAACAGCTGTGCGGCTTGCCGTTAAGGCCTATACGGGACAGAAAAAGTCACTAAATTACAGTTAATTCCAGGAAACTACAGATCTTCCAAGTGATTCTCAAGTTTGGTCAGTTCACAGAATCACTTCTTTTTGTAACTAACAAGTAAATTAGTTTACGGAACATTTTTTGAAGGCTTTTGAAGATGACAGCAAATTCTCATGCTTAGAAAACACTCTACTTGTAACCTAGATAGGTAATTAGGGAAGCAATCCTCTTTTTAAAAAATCTGTTTTAAAGTCACCCTAAAAGAGCTTTAATGACATAATTTAAAAATATTTTAAACATAAGTCAGGCATGGAGGCACAAGCCTTTAATCTCAGCACTCAAGAGGCAGAGCTAGGCAGATTGTCTCTGTGTGTTCAAAGCCAGCCTGGCCTACAAAGTGGTTTCAGAGCAGTCAGAACCACATAGTGAGACCTTGTCTCAATATAACTACACCTCTAAACCTATTCATTCATTTATTATAATTCATATGTGTGTAGGAATGCACACACGCCACAGCACAGGTATGGAGGCTGGAAGACGGCCTGAAGGAGTGGGGTTCCTTCCTCCCTTCTACTGTGTGCGTCTTGGAGGCTGACCTCAAGCTGTCAGGCTCAGCGCAGGGCAGCTTCTGCTGAACCATCTTGAGAGTGAACTTTTACAATGTATACAACTCAGGTACTGTGGACTTCTGTGATTTTAGAAGGAAAGTCAAAGGGTACTGTGCTACTATCAGTATTTTAGTCACACTGTACAACAAAGTAGGTGTTGTCTAAAGTGTTTCTGAAATATAAAATTCAGCTTCTCTCATATTTATTCTGAATGCTATGCCACCGTAAGTTACTGTGTAACTACTGACTAGCGGCCCCTACGTTTCAGCAGAGCAGATTAGGTGCTTAAGTACAGACCACTGACGACAGCTTGGGGGTCTCTTTCACTTTCTTGTTATTTGAAAATTAAATTTATAGGATTTGTGGTTCATGGGCTGCCACAAGGTAACAAATTAAACATTAAAGACATAGTAACATACCACTCCTTTTTGGCTGTGGTTAAGGAAAGATGCATACATATAAACTCACACAGCAACAATACCACTGGGCAGAATTCAAAAAAGAAAGAAATCTCAAGGCCTCTAGCTGTGGGCAAACACATCACACCCTCAGCAAGATGGAGGACCCCTCCCTGGCATGGCGATGGACGCCCCAAATGAACATACCACAGTGTGCCGAGCTGCTGCCACCTTTACTCTGCGTGGAGGTACTGCATGTGCGGGTCCCAGGCTGTGCTGCTCGACTTATACGCCTATGTAATTTTCTACTGGAGACTTCATCACTGTCACTGTCATGTAGGGATGGTGTCCGAGGCCTAAAGTGCCGCCATCTACATGATTTGATATCGGATAGTATCTGACTGAGGTCTTTAGAGGAAGATCTGTCCGAGGTATTGGTTTCTGAGGTATTGGCAAACTGACTGACGGGAGAAGGCTGTGGAGAGGAAAGCGTGTCCAAATCCAGGTGGTGAAACACACTGTCATGGTCTGAGTGTGCTCTGTCCAGCAAGACCCTGCACAAGGAGCAGACAGCAGAGATTACAACAAACATTTTTCCTTTCTTTCCCGAAAGCCCCAAAGCTGAATAAAAGTACACTGAATATTTAAAAGCTATGGAGTTCATCACTGCCGCACTTGGCTCTTTTATACTGTGTGTGCGTGGCACACGGTGCTTGGCACAGCTGAGCCCAGAGGCCAATTCTCAGGAGCGGGTTCTGTCCTTCTGCCATGTGATTCCTGGGGACAGAACTCAGGCTGTCACCTTCGTGGCACATGCCTCTTCCCACTGAGCCATCTCGCTGGCTCAAATTTCAATGTCGGATAAAAGTCCTTTTTTTCAAATTGTCTTTCCACCAAAAACTTTTCTGTGCCTTGAAGTTCCTTCTCCTCCTCTCCATGCATGAAGGTGTTCTGTTTCAGACCCAAGAACCGCGTCCTGACAACTGAGACCACGAGCACAAGTTAGCAGTCTCTGCAGTGGTTAATGTGAGGTTTTCCTCAGAATCCAATCACTTTTTTTTTTTTTTGAGTTTCCTGAACCAATCCTGAGAGTGTAAACACAATTTACACTTGTCCTTTCTTAGGATTCTACCCTGTGATAACTCAGCTGAGGTACTATGAAGCTTGGGGAGACAAGAACCCACACGAGGCCCATCAGAACTACACAGTGGGTGAGCATGACCGGAGAGCACATGGACAACTGGGTAGGCAGAGCGTCTGTTCAGTTTAAACTTTGAGTGTCTAAAGCATGCCGGTGCAAGGGAAGCAGAGCGCGTTACCTTCCACCGCGCCCAACCCGTCTTCGTGCAAATCCAAGACACCTTTGGGGCACAGTGAGAGTTGTCAAGCAGTATCTGTATCGAACACCTCCCAGCCCTCCATCCGCAGGGCTAGTCCAGGGCCAGTTGCCAGTTTGGTCTAAATGAGGCTGAAAAAAAAAAAACAAACCCCAAATTATTACATTTTGTCAGTTTGTCTGTCAGTTGTTCTTTACCAAGAAAGTCTGACACTTACAGCAAAGTACTGACAGCCAGCTTTCCTACGGAAAGCAAAAGGTCCGTCAGGGTCATTCTCTTCCTCCGCTTCCGAAGAGCCAGACAAAACCTTGAAATAAAGCAACAAGAGGTCAGACATGTGGGTCCCACCACACCCCTCTTCTCAACGCGGAGAGTTGGCCTTCTCTTTACCTGGGACAGGGGCTCTTCGTCCGAACTGGGGAAGTCGTACTGGTTTAAGTCTTTAGCACTGAAGACGGGCAGTGTGGCGGGGCTCGGCTGCTGAGGAGCGGCAGCCGAAGGTGGTAAGACTTTGGGCTTCTTTTCATATTTGCGCTTTGGCCGAATGAGATCGGCCTTATCTTGCTGCAACACAGACACGAATCAGTTACATACCAGAAGCCGTGCTCCACAACTTCCAGCTTCTGTTAGTAACTTCAGTTAATTATTAGCTGGGGAGCCAACTGCTGAAACTATTAAAAAAGGCTCGAGTTTTCCTCCCTGGCAGCCTTTCCGACCCTAGGAGGTTCATTCTCAGTTTTCCCTAGTAATCTATCTGCTCTATTCAAAACAAAACATTTGCTTAAAACTTTTAAAATGTATGTGTATGTGTGTACGTGCAGGGCTTTCAAAAGCCAGTGAATATCCAATCCCCAGAACTAAGATTTCATGTAGTTGTAAGCCATCTGATGTAGGTCCTCAGAGGACTCAACCCAGGTCCTCTGCGAGAACACTGAGTGGTCTTTGTCTTACTTTGGTTTTTCAAGACAGGGTTTCTCTGTGTAACCAGACAAAAAAACCCGGTCTTCATTCTGTAGACCAGGGTGGCCTCAAACTCACAGAGATCCACCTGCCTCTGCCTCCCGAGTGCTGGGATTAAAGGTGTGTGCCACCACGCCCGGCAATTACAGACAGCTGTGAACTGCCATGTGGGTGCTGGGATTTGAACCCAGGTCCTTTGGAAGAGCAGCCAGTGCTCTTAACTGCTGAGCCATCTCTTCAGCCCCACATAGAGTGTTTTTAACTGTTCACCTATCTCTCCAGCCCAACAATAAGAAAACTTAAAAAAAAAAAAACTTAAATGAAAATTAAAATATAAAAATGTTCAAGATAACAGGACTATTTTGTTAATAACTGCGTCTTAAGTTAGAGGAACATAACATAACCCAGATGCAAGTGCCTGCCTCATGTTTCTGGAACATACAGAATGAAAACCATGTTGTATAATTCGAACTGCAGTTAAATCCTAAAATATAAAAATCAAAGAAAGATTTCTGAGGTGATCTGTAAGGCCACATATTTCATATCAGTGGACAATAGACTTCAATATGAAAATGAGGGGGAAAAAATCCCATTAAAATTTTTGTGCATATGTAGGACTAGAAATTATATGAGTAAGCAAATACTTCGGAGCATGACCTTTAAATGTTTTTCTTTTCTTTCTTTTTTTTGCAGGAGTGGGTGGGTGGTGGTGTTTCACTATATAGACCAGGCTGTCTCCAACTCAGAGAGATCTGCTAGTCTCGGCCTCTGCTGGGTATAACAGCCACTATTTGTGATTATCAAAAAGAGTAATTCTATTCATCTGACACCCCAACACTTTTAAACCAACATATTTGAAATGGTCCCTGGCAGTGCTCTAAATGATAGGGAAATAGTCTAGGCTCCAGAAACCATTATTCCAAATGACACGATAAATTACACATTCAGGTTTGAAGGTCTGTGTCACCAAATTAAACCACTGCAGAAACACGAAACAGATGAGGTAACGAAGTGGACAGCAGACTAAGGCGCTTCCTAAACTGAAATGGGACAGTAAGCTTGAGTTAAATGACACACACTTTTCAAAAAGCCACACTGACTGCTCTTTTTTATTTCCCTGGGTTTCCCCTTACTAATTTTATTTCCTTCACACCAATTTTAGTCCTCTCAAATCGTGGATTACCTGGTAAAGTGTTAACTTGTGAAAACACTCCATTTCTAGACCAGCACTCTTGTCACCAACTGTTAACCAGCTCCCCAGTCCCCTGACTCCACCCACGGCAGACCATCACAGAGCATCCCAGCAGGAAGGCTCCTGCTCTCTCCAAGCTCCACACTAGTGCATTTCATATTCTCTCTCAGCAAACCTTCTTTATGAGACACAGAGCACAGCCTTCCCTTGCCAGGAGGCTCTCGAAGCAGAAGTGGTCATGAAAACCTTGCTTGTCTTGACCCTGTCCAGCGCCACCTTGCGGGAGATGTTGTCGCTTTCCCTGTTTACCAGATGCTGCTGTCACAAAGCTTTAGTCACCTTATTGACCTTGAACTCTTTCCCGTCCACGACGTCCTGGTGTTTGAACTGAGTGCTGTTAGTGATGGGGATGATGGGGATGGAGTAAGCCGGCTTCACGGGCTGTCTCTGTGCCATGACCTCGGACATGATCTCGCCACTGTAGTCACCTAAGTTATATCTGAAATCACAACAAGGAAACTTTAAGCTACAGGCAGAGGATGATGAGATGCTCCATAAACACGGTGAAATGATCTACAGTTAAACTAACTCAACAGCCACGTCACCCCTCAGTTACCTGTGTGCCTACTGCAGGTGGGAACCACTAAGAGCTACTAGGCTGGCTTTCCACGTGCTATGTACTCATTTGGGAGGGACATTGCCTGTGTGTAAGCCTGTGCACCATGGTGTGCCTTGTCCACGAGGCCAGAGAGTACTGGATCTCCTGGAACTAAACTTGCAGAAACTTGTGGATGTCTTGCACTGCTCGGAATCAAACCCAGACCCTCCGAGCCATCTTTAAGGTCCTTACCTTGAGCTTTTGGACCACTTCCTACAGGCATGAGCTACCTCATCTGGTGCAAGGGTTCAAACCCAGAGTTGCATAACTGATAGGCAAACTCTCTACTGGTGTAGAGACATCCTGAGCTTATCTTATCTTGGCACACCGTGACTGAGGAGGGGGAAAAGAAACTCCAAGGCTGAAATGCTTCAAGTACTGCCAAGGAACATCCTGCTAATTAGGACTGTCTAGGCTACAAAACTATTCTGAAAGAATCACAAGAAGTTTAAGTGATTTCTTTTTTAAATGGGGAGAAGGAAAGTAGAAGTGAGGAGCAGAGCACCAAGATATACAGCTTTCACTCTGTAGCTCACCAAGTGGCCATTTGAGTGTTAGAAATGACGCACATCCGGTGCCAGGATGTACCTCACCAAGTGGTCATTTGAGTGTTAGAAATGACGCACATCCGGTGCCAGGATGTACCTCACCAAGTGGTCATTTGAGTGTTAGAAATGACGCACATCTGGTGCCAGGATGTACCTCACCAAGTGGCCATTTGAGGGTTAGAAATGACGCACATCCGGTGCCAGGATGTACCTCACCAAGTGGTCATTTGAGGGTTAGAAATTATGCACATCTGGTGCCAGGATGTAGCTCAGCAAAATGTCTGCCCAGAGTGTGCAAGGCACCGGATTTCATTTCTAGTACTAAAAATCTTCGACAGACCTACAAAACACCCCAAATAAACAACCAGTACTCAACACACACACTCTCACTCTGCTTCATGCAGCCACATCACAACTCAAAAGGAACAAAAGAATTTCTCAACAGAAACTTGATACATTGTTAGTGAACCTAATAAGTTTTTGAGAAAATAAAGACAGAATTGTGTATAAAATTTCACAAAGTTGAATCACACAGTCTCTATTACTTAGAGAAAATATTTTGGTAATTACAGATAATTAGGAAACACCCAAGATGTCGCTGCCCTCAGTCCTAACACTATGAACGTGAGAGTCACCTCTTTTCCATAATTTCCAGTGTCAGGTGCAGCAGCTCCCGCTTACTCTTCTCTCGCCTCTTGATCATCTCCAGGATGGTCACAGCCCGGCTGAGATCCCGACGCAGCTTAAGCATTTTTTCATATGAAGCTTCATCGTTTTTGCGGTTCTGGAAATGTAAAGTTGCTTGCTTGACGTCAAGAAGCACTTCTAACTAGTTACATGATGTGCAGCCATTGGCACTAAGAATGTATGTATTTGTAGGGTTACAGTTCAAAGACACAGGAAGGGAATGCAGACCACCAAGATATCAATTCTGTAACGTAAATATTAATATGTACTAAGGCCCCCTTAAAAACTGCATAAAGGTCAACTTAGTATTTTCCAGTATAATTTTAAAAATTATTGTGTGTGTATGCATGTGTGTGTGTGGACACAAGTGTCCACAGGTCAGAAGGCAGGCCGGGATCCTTTGGGGCAGGAGTCACATCACAGGTGTTTATGAGCTGCCTGATATGGGTACAGGAGTTGTAACATTGTCCACTGATAGAGAAATAAGTGCTTGGATTCACTGGGCAACCTCTCAAGCATAATTTTAAGGAATGTTACATGAAAGAGAATTAAGTCACAAAATTAAGGTATTAATAACTAAGTTTCTTAGCTAAAAAATCCACTTACTTTTCGAGTCTGCATTTTTTCAGTTCGTCTTCTAAAAGCCACATAAGGATCATTTGTGCTAGAACCATCTCGTTTCTCCTGTTTTACCGATGGAATAAGTGACGGCCCTCGACAGTTTTTCCTCTTTTTAATCCAGTATTCATAAACTTCTCTAATTAACTCATCATCTTCTTTTAGGAGTAGTTTGGCTTCCTGAAGACTGACTGGCTAAATGTAAAACCATCACGTCACTTTCATAAAACACACATGCAAGGACTCAAAAACATTTATTACTGCTTCGCTTAATGAAAACAATCACGCCAACAACAGTATTGACAGTATGCTTTCCTTTTGTTTTTTGTTTTTCATTTTAGAGACAGGGTTTCTTTATGTATACGTGGCTGTCCTAGACTCATTTTGTAGACCTGACTGGCATTGAACTCACAGAGATCTGCCTCCCAAGTGCTGGGATTAAAGGCGTGAGCCACCATACCTGGCAATTACAGACAACTGTGAACTGCCATGTGGGTGCTGGGATTTGAACCCAGGTCCTTTGGAAGAACAGCCAGCGCTCTTAACCGCTGAGCCATCTCTCCAGTCTGACAGTATGCTTTCTTAAACAGGGTGTCATGCATCTTAGGTTAGCCTTGAACTTGCTGCATAGCTGGGAATGACTCTGAACTTCTGACCCTCCTGCCACCTTCTAAGTACAGGGATCAAGACAGGCGCACACCATCACATTTGATCTGTGGGGTGTGAGGGGCAAGCCCAACATGCATGGTGGGCAGGTACTGTGATTAACTGGGCCACATCTGTAACCCTCGTGTGTTCAATCTTTACAATAATTCCAAGTCAAATTGTACAGGCCACACAGCTTGCTGTGCTTCACGACTTTAAGACTTGATATCAGTCACTTTCTACTTGTTCACCACGCAAGTTAAAGAGTGTTTTATCTTACTTTGTAGCTTTGGCTGGCCTGGAACTTACAATGTAGAACAGGCTGGCCTTTAACTCAGTGATCCACACACCCAAAGGTGTGTTTCACCACGTCCTTCCAGTTTATTATTTTTATCTCTATGTACAGCTGGGGTAACTGAGGCACAAAAAATTTAAACACATTGCTCAAAATTATACAGGTTAAAACAGGCTGATGTGAATTCATGCCTTTAATTCTAGAGTCTGTTGGTTCAGCCCTCCTCAATACTACACTGTTCCACATAAACAGGAATTTATATGTAACACACAAACATATAGAAATGAAGTTGTACCTGCTGACCACTGCCTTTTTCTAGTCGGTCAATCATCTCCTCAAATTGCAATGGGCAGATATCCATTTTCTTCTTCAGTTTATTAACGAACACTTCATCTTCAGAATCCAGATCGTAATCAGGCTGCTCAGTGTCCAAACTAAAAGCTGACAGAGGAACCATAAGCAATCATTTACCAAGTGACTCCAGCAGCAGAGGCTGCGCAGGCAGCTGCAGAAAGGCCCGAGCTCCCTGAGAGCGAAGGCTTCTAGGTTCTGTCTTCAGAGTCGCACATACTCTAGTATGTGTAGAAGGCTATGTCTTCTACACCGAAAGCCAGAGACAAACTGAATGTAAATCAAAGCTATAAAAAGCAACAAACAGGAATCACAACCCAACAAACCACGTAATCACCATTACGTAGGATTTTCCCCCTAGATTATTTAGGTCCTATTTTATAAATCATTAAGCTACTTTCCCAAAAGATTAAGGAAGCCACTACCAGTAGAAGTGACAGTTCCGTGGTTCAAGTCAAGAGACTTGCTGTCACTGTGTCAGAGATGTGTAGCTTGCTCCTTACATATGCAGGCAAGAACTGTCACTCCACAGCATCAAAAACTCATCCAGTGGCTTCCAGAAACTGAGGGAGGGTGACATTAAAGAAAATTAAATATCTTGATATCAAAACTCTTCTATTTTTTCTTCCTTTGGGTTATTAGTTTCTAGCTCTAGAGTCCAGTGTCTAGAATGGGGAAGCCTTTTATGATTTATCTGCTTTACCCAATCTCCCTAATGCCAGCATTTTATGACCCAGTAGCACATCAGCTTCACATCAAATGGCACACTAGTGTTTATGACTTCAGGCCTTGGCATTAGCCACTTTTTAGCTACTAAGCAGGCAAATGCCAACTTAATCTTTTCAAATTCACACTTCAGTTATTAAGCACATGTGCCCCTAAGTCAGACTGATCCTGAAGGGAGGCCTATGTCTTTGTATCTCCACGTGTTCTGAGAAAGAATAACATGTCCCATCTGTGCCACCCTGTCTGCAGTACTCAACTGAGAAGAATTTTAGTACCATGCAAATGTGCAACCACCACAACAGCCCATCATTTGTGACATAAGGGAACACCAGTGGGTGCCCATTAGCTGTTCTCCTTGCTTTAGAGGACTCTAAAGTATCTCTAGAATTAAATCCATTGTCTCACTGTCTTCTTCACTGACTTATTCTAATTAAAAGTGTGCTGGGAGTAATAGGTGCGAGCAGCTCTGTACCCCAGCCTTTGGATCGATCGGCTCTTGTTTCTGGTTTCCTGTCACAGCTCCATAAGCAGGCTTTTGGAGACCCTTGCATGGAGGGATGGGGCAGAAAGCATCTGACCCTCAAATTAATCAAAAATCTATGTTTTTCCCCTTCTATTTTGATTTAATTTATATGAATCAGGCAAAATTTAAACTCCAGCCTCTGTCACATCAGCTACAGTCCAAGGGCTAACCACCCACATGTGCCTGACGGTAAGGGCTGTTCCAGAAAGTGCAAATTTGAAAACATATCTATCACTCTCGAAAGTTCTGTTAAAGAAGGTTGACCCAGATGACCCAGAAAGCCAAGCCGACAGGGATCAGTACTGAAGTCCTGTCTTCCTAGGCTTGGAATGCGTTTTTTCGGGTCTTATCTGTACAGCTCAGCAAATAGCTCCCCTGTGAAATGCGGAAAGCCACACAAGAAACCATCACCACAAAGCTTAATCATTCACTCCTAAGGAGGAAAGCGCCTTGCCGGATAGATACCACCTTTCTGTCAAATGCCCTCAACATACTGCCTCTAAATATGTAAATTATCTTCAAGCCATCAAGGGACTACAGTGGGACTAGACAGGAAGACTCCCACCATGTCACCAGGGCGTGCAGTGCCATTCCCGAGGGCCCTCCGACTTTCTCAGTTTCCTTTTGACAGAGCCAACACAAGTCCCACTGAGCAGTTCAGCTGGCCTAGAAATTGTGGTCCCCCCTTCAGTTCCAGAGTGTTGGTTGGGATTATAGGTGGGTCCTATCATGCCTTGCTCTAACAAAATTCTATCAGCCACAAGCCTGGTGGCCCATAACTGTAATCCCAGTACTTAGGAGGCTGAGCCAGTTTGCTCCAAGTTTGAGGCCAACTTGAATTATACAGTGAGCCTTTCCAACAACAACAAAAAACTTTTGTCAATTAAGATGAAATCCAGCCAGTCAACTGCTGCTAAATGACTCTCAAGTGTGGATCTTAACTCCTTTAAAAAGGCCAACCCAGACACACGCACGACCAAAAAACAAGACAGCTCAGCAGGTAAGAGTGTGGGCTGCTCTCGCAGAGACCTGGGTCTGGTTGATTTCTACCTACAAGGCGGTTTATAACCACCCACAGCTAATTCTAGATATCCAGAACTCCCCTTTGGCCTCTGGGTACCAGTCATGCATGCTGTGCATATACATACATACATACATACATACATACATACATACATACATACATA
>CAJQZJ010031998.1:2746195-2775661 GCA_907164525.1 Lophiomys imhausi | reverse complement strand
ATACATACATACATACATACATACATACATACATACATACATACATACATACATAGTGTGGTGGGGTTAGTGATAGCATTTAATAGCATAGGGATCTTGGAATAGCAAAAGCCTGGACTTTATGGTAAAAGATTTACTTCCGACATGACATGTCCTTGGGAACCCACTAAGGACGGTTGACTTTTTTGATCATAGGATTTTGGGTGTGGACATGCCCTGAGGTGCTGGCCCCAAGATCCATGCAACAGATCACACAATCTCTGGACTACCTGCTGCTTCTCGGCCCTCTGCAAACAAAAACAAAAACCAAACAACAACAAAAAACTATAGAGGGACATTGCCCAGGGCCATGACTTGGAAGCACAGGAAAGCTTCTGGCGAAAGTCATGTTGTCAATTTATTACGACAGGTGAAGATATTTAAGTCAAGATTCACATGGACAGTCTCGCTCTCTCTCCTGCTCCTGTCTCACCACCTCCTCTTCTGGCAGAGAAACTGGCATCACAGTCTCATGGGGAGGCTTCACCTTCTTGTCTCCACCCATTGGGGGTCTGGGGACGGATTCTCCCTGGTATTCTGGAGTATCTAGGTGGGGAGTTGTCTCCCTTCGGAACCCAGGGGCATCAGATTGGACAGAACACTGAAGTAAGACCCTTGCAGGCCTAAAGCATCTGAATGGTGAGCCTAAGAAACTTTTCTGGTAAATAATTGGGCTCTAAGACCACAAATGCAATTCCTGCTTGATAAACTATCTTAGGATCTGATGAACGAAATTCAGAGACTTTAAGACTAAAAGATTAAATGAAGACCAGCCATTCATAAAGATCCATACCCAGAGGAAAGCATCCTTTTAAGAAACTTTGGGTTAATGTTAAATGGTTGTTTGGTAAGTATTAAGAGGTTTTTAAGTGCTAGGTTTGAGTTAGGGTTTGGGTTTAGGATTTAGGAACTTCATAGTACAGGAAGACTGCTACAACACGAGTCTAAGTGCAAGGAGCACCTCACATGAAAGCTCATGGCTATGCTCAGAGCCGTGTGAGCAGGGCAGCGGTTCCCTCCCATGCATGGGGACATGTCTCCAGTCGATGGCTGAAGCCACAGTTTCAAGCCTCATAATTTAAAGTCTTCTCCATCAAAGTTCACATATTGTTCTTTCTGTACATTTCAGCAACTTAAAGCTCACAGACTGGTTTCCAGAAGCCCCATTTAACTCCTTCAGAGATCAGTGGGTCACAGGAGAATCAGCACAGATGAGGAGCATTTCTGTACTTACTACCTAGTAACAGGTGAGATACACATAAATGCTTTTGTTAACAAAGTGCCACTTGCAGCTCAGAGCAGCTGGACACAAGCAGAGTATAATCCCTGGAGAAAAAGCATACTTTGCAGGGTTGAGCAGAGATTTCTCAGACTGGTTTTGATATAAGCAAAGTTGTTTTCCCCTCAATACACATGTTTTTGTGTGTGTTTTGAAAGGGTTTTGATATAAATGTTCAATAAATTATCTCCTAAAATAAGTTGAGTGTCAAGAAGAACATGTAATGTGCTATTTACTGTGGGTGGCGGTACTGGCAACCTTGCCTTAGACCTCAAAGTCAACACCATTATTAGCTAGCTGACAGTGACATCAATGGAGTCTTCAAGCTTTTCGTGATGAGGACCTAGGCTCTGGAGTCATTCTCAGAATGTACCCAAGTAAATGGAGAACCCTAAAATTGAAATCCCTGTGAATTCTTCAACTGTACAGCTCTGTGGCTGCTGTTGTGGACTTCATCGGTCACAAAGCAGGGCCCTGGATCATGTTTTGGGCAGAAATATGACAGTGTGCATTCTCTCAGAATCTAGACATTAAGACAGAATACCTGATCTGGGAAGTAATGAAGCATTAGGTTTGATTGTGTTTTAAAGTGTGTAGTGGGATAAAAACAACCTTTTACATTTCTTTTTTTTTTTTTAAAAGTCTTTTTTTTTTTAAAGATTTATTTATTATGTATACAGTGTTCTGTCTGCAGGTATATCTGCAGGCCAGAAGAGGGCACCAGATTTCATTATGGATGGTTGTGAGCCACCATGTGGTTGCTGGGAATTGAACTCATGACCTCTGGAAGAGCAGCCAGTGCTCTTAACCACTGAGCCATCTCTCCAGCCCCCAACCTTTTACATTTCATTTATCTTTTTGTGCCTGTGCACTCTGAGGTCAGAGGACAACTTTTTGGGTACAGTCTTCTATCATCATGTGGGTCCTGGGGGGGGTCAAATACAGGTCATGAGCCTTAACTCAACGAGCTATCTTGTTGCCCCACTATTATTATTATTAATTATTATCATCTTCTACTATCTTCTTTCTCTTCCTTCTCTTCTGCTTTAAAGATAGGGTTTCATTCTATAACTCACTATGCAGTCTAGGCTGATGATCTTCCTGTCTTAGACCCCCAAATGCTAGGGAAACAGGTATGAGCCATCATGTCCAGGAAAAAAACCAACCCCACCTAAAAATCCCACAAACAAACAAACAAACAAACAAACTTTTTCCTTTGAAAGTCTAATCTACTGCACAATGCAAAATAAAAACATTTGGCCAGGCATGGTGGTGCACGCCTTTAATCAAAGCACTTGTGAGGCAGAGGCAGGCTGATCTCTGTGATTTCGAGGCCAGTCTGGTATAAAAGGGAGTCCAGGACATAAAGGGCTACACAGAAAAACCCTGTCTCAATAAACAAACAAACAAAAAACCCCAACAAAAACAACAAAAAAATCTATGTTTTATCCTCTTATTTCCCATGTGTACCTGCAATTATGCAAGCTACTGTCACACATGTGTACACAGTTGCTTTTTCATTGTCTAAGTCACCAGAAAGTAACTGACTATAATGGCTGTGACCAAGACAATCATCTCATCTGTAGCTGGTGCTCCTGTTTTGTCAACTCATCCGACAGCTTTTCAATGGCTCTCTTGCCTACCACAGGATTAGTTGTTAGTTTAGCTGTTCTACTTCTTGCCCTCCTTTAAAAGTGGGTGTTTGTGTTATATTAAGATTCTGCTGGGTTTTAAAGCTGGTAGGCCCCCTAAACTTTTCTTTTAATCATCACCAGCATCTATCTTTCAGCACACTCTTGCTGGATTGCGGATGTAACTCAGTGGCAGAAGCACTTGCTTCAGTGCACAAGACCCTGGGTTCACTCCCTGGCTGTTACCAAACCAAACCAGACCAAACTTAACCAACCCACTCTTCACTTTTTAAAATCTGATTTGCTCCTCTATCATAATTAGACTTGGCTAGAATAGGATATGACTGTTTCAATCCTCAGACTATCATACCTGGAGGCACACAATATTTATCTGTTCTTCACACACACACACACACACACACACACACACACACACACACATGGAGGTCAGATGACAACTTTCAGGAGTTGGTTCTCTCCTTTCACAACTTGGGGTCAGGAAATGAACTCAGCATGGCGGCAGGTGCCTTTATTAGCTGAGTCACCTCTTGGGCTCCATCTGGTAATTTTGATTTATCAAGTCAAGATGTTGCCCAGTGATTCCACTATACTGGTAATTTCTTTCCCTCTTCTTTGTGTGATAAGCAGTGTAGGGGGAAGGGCTTAAAACTACTCAAATATCCTACTTCCTCACCAAACTATGTTCAGTTCAATGACACTAGTGAGTCCCATGATAGCACCTTGATCATGTAACTGTGTCCTCAGTGTGTCACAGGCTCTGCCATTCAACTGGAAGTATGAGCCACTCATCATCACCACGCTGAGTTTATAATCCCACCTTCCCAATGGCTTATTGTTTATTACTATACTTAAGATGTCCCTGGTCATCTTGTCCCTTCCCTGCTTAAGCCTGGGCTCAGCCACTTTCCTAATGACAGGCAGGCACTTCATGTGCTTATTACTATGGGATATTATTGCCTTTTGATCTCCTGCATCGAGAGAAATTGAGCAGCCTTAAGTGAAGCCGTTTAGAAGCACTAGAGGATGGAGCTGATGTTTCTTCTCGAAAAACTGTGACTAGCACTAAAGAGAAAATAATGACTTTGTCCCTAAGCCAAGTAAAGACAAAACTTGAGGCAAAATTTCTCAAGCTAATGTTTGAGGAAATGAAATAACGTTCACTGACAGATTTACAAACGAACACAAGACTACCATCACCTATAATACACAGTTGTAGTATGCACCACCATTACGGGGTTAGGGAGAGGCATGCATTCTCAAACACAGTTGATAGTGGCCTTCTTAAGGCATATTAATTTCACCCTAAAAAAACACCAAAGAAATAGTCAAGGCAATGTCACAGCCACCCTCAAATTCAAGCGGCACTACAGAGCCATGGCAGTACAAACATTGAGGTAGTGGCACAGAAACAGACCTGTAGATCGATGCAACAGAATATAGCACACAGAAATAAATAAATCCCCGTTCCTACAAATGCATCATTTTAAAACACAGACTGCTAAGTTATACACTGATGGGAAGAGAGCCTCTCGAGCAAATCATGAGCATTCACCTGGCAAAAAAAAAAAAACAAAAAAACAAAAAAAACAAACCACTCTAAATGAACTAAGGACCTTAATTAGACCTGACACTCTGAAAGTGTTAGAGGAAAACACTCCAAGATTTTCTCAACAGGACTTTAGGTGTGGTGGCTATTCTTAGTTGTTAATTTAACTACATCTGAAATAAAACCCCAAATGGCTATGCACATCTGTGAGGGATTTTTTTTTTTTTTTATTAAATCACCTGAAGTGGGAAGATCTACTTCTAAACTGGATCTTTGTGGTGGGAAGATCCACCTTTAATCTGGGCCATATCTTCTGCTGGCAGCCTATATAAGGACATAGAAGAAGGAAGCTCGCTCATTCTCTGTCTGCTCTTAAGTCCCTTCCCTGGCATTAGGGCCTACACTGCAGCGCAGTGTTTACTCACAGCAGCTGAGTTATGAGCCAACCTAGGCATTCAACAACAGAAGGATGAATAAAGAAAATGTGGCCTGTCCACAATGGAACCTTTCAGCCACCAAGCACAACTAAGTGAGGTCCTTTGTGGTGAAAGGATGTGATTGGAGATGAGCACATTAACAAATCCAGTCAGTTCATGAAGGCAAATGTCACATGTTTGCTCTTACTAGTGGGTCCTCGGCTTTGCAAGATATATAGAATCAAGTATTTACAGATGAAAGCAAAAGCAAGGCTGTCTAGGGAACAAAGGGAGGAAATAGAATGGGGTGTAATATGAAAACACATTTACCTGGAAATGGCCTCATGTAACCATGTATGAGAAAACTAAAACAAAACCAGAAATTCCAAAGAAAAATTAGTGTAGCTTTACAAGCTTTCCCTTCTAAAATTATTTCATTTATTCTTATTATGGTATGTTTGTATGATGTGCGCAGGTGTGGGCACACACATGCCAGACACAGTATATGTGGTGGTGGTGGGGCAGAGGACTATTTTTTGGAAGTCAGGACTCTCTTTCACTGAAGGACCAGGTGACCCAACCCAGGCTGTCAGGCTTGCACGGCATGCACGGTAAGCACTTTTACTCAGTGAGTGGCCACACACAGTTCTTACAGAATTGTATACACATTATGTGTAAACAGAACTGGTACATACGTATGTATGCATGCATGCACATATGTATGAATTGCTGAGAGGGTTCCTAAGATTTAAAGGCACTGCGTTCTCCACAAACAGTTATTAAGTCATCTGCCGGGGTCAGGAGTTCATTTTCCATCTGAAAAAGTTATACTACATGTGATGGCCTTTCTTGGTTGTCAACTTGACTCTATCTGGAACTAACTAAAACAGCTGGGTACAACCTGTGAGAAACTTTTCTTCATAAAATCATTTGAAGTGGGAAGATCCACCTTTAATCTGGGCCATGCCTTCTGCTGGCTGCTTAGATAAAGACGACATCCTAGATGACAACAAATAATCACAACACATAATATATAACAACAACAACAACAAAAATAATTGCTCTGCCTCAGTCTTTAAAGCTGGCCACAGTTCCATTCAGGCCGCTGTTCGGACAGGTCAAACCCCTCTAGGCAAAAGCTGAGCCACAGGGTTTAGTCCTTGGCCTTTTGCTGTCTTGCTGAGGCTTTCTCTGCTCACCAGCTTCTTTCTGCCTCAGGGAGAGCTCTGTTGGAAATCAGCTTTTCAGTCCACCAGCATTTTCTCAATCAGATGATACAAACTGCCTTGCCTCTCAGCGTGGGAACTCTCTAGCGTGGGAACCCTCGGGCTCCACCCATTTCTTCCTTAAATAGGGTCTCTCCTTATTTCACCTGGCTTCAGCCTAATCTGGACTCCGCCCACTTCGTAAGGTTATTGGCAGGTGCAAACAAATGCCAGGCCATAAAGGACATGAAGAAGGAAGCTCCTCCCCCAGCCCCACTCGCCCTCAGTTCTTGCTGGCAAGTCCATTCCTTAGCAGGCATCAGGGCCTACTTCAGGGTTTCAGTGTACACCAAAGACCAGCTGAGATATATAGCCTCAGGGACTGAACAGCTGTTTGATTCGTAAACTTTCCATTGATAAGACTTGTTGTTGGCCTTGTTGAGCCACAGTCTGTAAGCCACTGTAAGACTTTTATATGCAAACATGCATGCACACACACACACACACACACATTCTAAAAGTTCTCTTCCTCTAGAAAAGTCAAATATATAGTACATTAGAAACCATGAACAGGCCGGGCGGTGGTGGCGCACGCCTTTAATCCCAGCACTTGGGAGGCAGAGGCAGGCGGATCACTGTGAGTTCGAGGCCAGCCTGGTCTACAAAGTGAGTCCAGGACAGCCAAGGATACACAGAGAAACCCTGTCTCGAAAAACCAAAAAAAAAAAAAAAAAAAAAAAAAGAAACCATGAACAGTTCTTTAAGAATTAATTAACATTAATGTTATTCAATCTCTTCCACAAAACACAAAAAGAGGGAATGTTCCCCAATATGTTTTATCACACCAATACTAATGATACCTAAATCAGGTAAGACAGATGATTAGTAATCACTAGATGTTTCTAATATCTCTCATGAACATAGATGCCAAAGTCCTCAATAAACTCTTACAGCAAATATCTCACCCATCAATGAACTGAAGGTACAATACATCATAGCCAAGTGAGATAGATTAAGGGTGGAAGGTGAGGCGAGTGTCTGAAAATCACCCAGTAAACCTACCACATCAGCAGGCCGTATTGGTTAGATTTTTGTTCACCTAACAAGTTATTTTAGAAGAGGAACCTTAATTGAGAAAAATATTTTCATCGTATTGGCCAGATGGCAGCTTTGTGGGGCATTTCCTTGATTAATGGTTGGTGTGGGAAGGCTCAGACCACTACAGTGAATGCCACCCATGAACCACGAGGACTGGGTGCTAGAAGAAAGCAGGCTGCTACTGGCTCGATTCCCATGGTTTCCTCAGCCCATTTTCTCACCACTCAGGACTTGTTCCTGGATGTTAAGCATTCTATTTAGTTATAATGACTAAGGCACTGGTTTTGCACTGAGATGAATACAAAGGTTAATGGAACAGAATGGAGAATCCAAGAATAGACCCAGCGGGGCAAGGTGGTGCATGCCTGTAATCCCAGCACACAAGAGGCCAAAGTAGGAGAAGGCCATGCTTGAGGCCACTCTAAGATACAGAGTGACACCCTGCCACAAACAAAGCAGCACCCCAAAATATGCACAATTAACTTTTGACCATGGAGCAAAAGCTAACTCAATGGGAGGGACACCCAGAACGACTGGCATACAAAAGAAAAAAAAAATCAATTATTTTTTTTAACCTCAACTTCACGATTCATTAACTCAAAATGGATGAAAGACTTACATATAAAACTGCCCAATTTCCAGAACAGAACAAAGAATGACTTGAAAGCCAGGTGTGGCAATTCATGCCTCCCAAGCCTACAAAATAAGGCCCTGCCTATCTCAGAACAGCAGCCATGGAAGAGGAAACGCAATAATTTGGATCTAATCCAAATTAAGAACTTCTGTTGTGGGAAACATGTGACAAAGTGGGAGAAATTATTTGGATCATGTACCTACTATGTTCTTAAGCCTAGAATATGTTTTTATTATCTCTCAGGAGTCAACAGTAAAACAATCCATGAGAAAATGGGTAAAAGATGTGTGATCAGTCCCTGAAAACTGAATAAATAGATGGCAAATAAAGCCACAAAAAGATTCCTTGTATTAGTCTCTCTGGGAAGTGCAAAGTAAAAGAAAGATGAGATAATACTAAATACAGTTCTTACGATAACTACACTGCAAAACCAATGACCCCAGATGCTGGAGAGGGTACAAACATCGACAGTGATGATGTTAAGTGACCCACCCAATCTGGGAAACAGTACGGCAATTGTCACCCAAACTAAAAACGGATGACTCAGACACTCGTCAGCCTGAACACTGAACCCAGAGATTAAAAAAAAAAATTCACACAACTATGTGCGCATGAGTGTTCTAGTGGATTTATTTGTACTAGTCTCAATCTAGAAGCTATCCGAATGTCCTCCAATGGGTTAACGAACAAAGCATGTCATATATCCGCATTGTGTGTAACTTTTCAGCAAAAATAATGGTTTTGATCCTCATTCCTTCAGGTGTTGGCTTATTGCCCTTTTCTGGCAAGAGGGCTTTCTAAGGAACTTTCTATAGATTTTTGTCAGCACAGATAAACCTGTCTCACTTTTTAGTGATCTTGTTCGGAGGGTACCGAAAAACTGGCTTTAACTAATTCCTAACTCACTACCTGGTTTCGGGCTTACTTAACCTTTCTAACTACTTGTTTGTAAGTTGCCAACTGCCCAAGGCTAGGCAAGTAAAGTTCTAGTAACAATGCAAGACACACCATCTTAAGCCTATACGCTCTCAGTTCATCACAACCAATGAGTCATTTTGAGCAATCATTTCCAATTTACCACCAAGAGGAATGAGTAACTTTCAAATTAGAACATCAATACTTAAAAAATTAGTATCCTACTAGGGGATGGCAAACTACATCCCACGAAACAACTCAGGTTTGCTATCTGTTATTATCAATAAAATGTAGCTGCCTTTACAGTACAAAATATCAAAGACAGATTTGTGACGGAGAATGACTTACAAACCTAGAACCCTTCCCAGGAAAAGCTGACTCCTGACTTCATAAAGTTCTTTGAGGCTGGTAGCATTACTAATTCCAAACAAAATGAAAACTGCTTTTATTTTGAAGCCTATCAAGATCCTACCTGTCTGAAGTAGCATATGATGGAACTATAAAACTGTATAGACAAATGCCATGTTTTTATAAGACAGGTATCTCAAACACCATTTTTTTTCTTGTTTTGGAGATAGGATCATGGTGACCTCACACTCACAACATAGCTGAGGATGACTTGAACTCCTGATCCTCCCCACATTAGAATAACAGGTATTTGTGCAGCACAGAGCTTTGTGGCACTCTTGTCAATCAGATGAAATACATCTCCAGACCCTTAAACACCATGTTAAAGGTAGAAAATAGGCCCTACTAACTTAAAACGTGGGTCATGCTGGTCCAGGAAACTGATTTTTGCCGAGCCACATAAGACAGACAGATACAGACAACCAAGGACACTCACGCTGTATGTGAATGAGCTGCTTTGGCATTTTGAACTCCCCAGGATATATGGACTCATAGTAAGCGATGTTACTTTCCGCCTCGGGAACTGGAATAACCATATTATCCCGCTTCTCGCCGTACACCTGCTGTGCAGAGATAGCCCGCTGAAGATGGTGTTCCTGAAAACAGGGAAAATACAAAGGGTAAGCGTTAAGATGTGGTCATCAGATCGTATAGCCTTACAGAAGTTTCTGCTCATTTGTTTTCAAATGAAGGAATTTTGGTAGACCCAAGAGCACAGCTAGCCTAAGATTTTTTTTTTTTTTTTGTCATAGGGGCTCATTACATAGACCAGGCTGACCTCAAACTCACAAAGGTCTACGTGACCCTGCCTCTGAGTGCTGGGATCACAGGCACACATTTAAGAACACTTTAAGTAGACACAGCTTCCTTAAAAGGTAATTTGTCCAAGACGAAAATTTGACCAACAGTATAAAAGCTAAGTTTACTGATGGCACCTGAAGGCAAGAGTTCCTTTTTTTAATTGAACTTTTATTTGTCCACATTTAGTATAATACAAGATAGGTATCAACTAGGAAGAAAATCAGCATAAAAATGCCAATGTCATTTTATTTACAGGCAGGAATCGGAAAATGAAACAAATCAGAACAAGCAGGGAGACATTCTCAGCCCACCTCCTAGTTGCCAAGTTATACAATGTTAGCATTCAGACGTCTAAGTAACACCCACTAATGTTCCGGTGAAAAGAAAACCCCAAGCCCACTTAGGATAAAAGCTGTGCATTAAGTAAAAGGTGATTTTGTTTTTCACAGCCACTTTATGATTCTTACCATAACTAAGGCGACAGCTGAGGCCTACGAAGTGAAGCAGTTACACTGCGGTGCAATTATGAGTCTTTTGTGACTTATATGTAGAATATAATACCTACACGAATGAGAATGTTGGTTGAGGCACTTTACACAGGCAGTCATCCTACAGATGTATCATACTGACATATTAAAACACAAACGCTCTGTGGAACTGAAGCAATGCGCTTCATTCAGGAGAAAGGTGACAGAGCCAAGCTCACACCAGCTACCCTGATCATGTGCCACCAACATCAGCTTTCTAGGAAAGTCAGGAGTCTTTTGAAAAGTGTCACATCTGTAAAGCCGGGATAAAGCTACCTCTATCTTGAAAGCTGAAGACAACAGATCTGTAGAGGTCCCAGTCCTGAAGAAGACAGACAGAAAGGCCTCTAGGGAGCATGTGTTTCCCCGCTCTGGGAGAGTACATCGGGTGGGTAACAGAAACTGCTGAAGGAATCTGGAGGATTGAGCTACACTGCATTGTGAATGGGATCTAAACTTCAGATTAGAAGTGGCCCATCAGGGTTTCCATAATGCTCAGCACCATCTGGCTAATGACACGTTCAAAGATAAGAGGAGGCAGGATGGCAATGGTAACTACAGACGTAGATGTTGACTCTATTTGTGATTTGAGGGACTTCAATAGTGTTCTGACAGTTTCTCGGTGTTACGTCAGAGAAGGCCGTCTCGCAGCAGAACCATCTTTCACTACAGATGCTATTTTTCCACTCTTGAAGGTAAAGCCAAAGCCTGTCTTTGGGCACCGAGGGCCCTGTACCAGAGCTCCCGGATGGAGTCGGCACCACTAATTCGGAGCACCTGATCCCTGTGTCGCAGACTAACCAGGAAGGGTGGGGGAGGAGCCTGCACTAGCTCCACAGACAGCGTTATCTGCTGATTTAAGCCTTAGCCCAGTTCTCAGATCTTGATCCTCACACAAATCCATTGTTTATTTGCTGCTCTGTGAACTCCAACATTACACCTGTGACAGATGCCACCATACAGTCCACACTAGAAGGCCCTGTCACTAATTCCTGAGCTGGTGCCCCAAAGATAATGTTTGCACCGCTTCTTCATTTAAACTCAGGTCCACACATTGAGGGAGAGCTCCAGATGGTTTAGGGCAGAGATTTCCAGCTTGAGCGGCTAGAGCAGAAGCTTCTGTCACAACTGCTTGGCTGGCAGAATGACAGTGTGAGCTGAGCAACTCTGTCTACACTCACATCTTCAAGTGTGGATAAAGAGACACCATCGTTGGTGTTTTCTGAGTTGCACGGCTGATCGCCACTGCTATCTGTTACTGGCACTGCTTCAGAGAGGCAGGATGAGAAACAGGATCTCTCTCACCTTATTATAGATGAAGACAGCAGAATATGTATAAGAAATATTTATGTTTCAAATATCCTATTCATACATAAAATTTTATGAATTTAAAATGCTCTTTCATGTGAACCAGCTGAAAGGATCCTTTCACAGAAAGGCAAGAATTATCTTCTTCATAATGAACACATGCTCAAAAGCCCAATCCTTTGTTTCAAGTAATAACTTTTCTCCTGAATTTCAAAGCCCTTTCTGGATGCACAGTGAGAACAGGGCTGAAGCCCATGCCCTGCACCCAGGCTGTTTGGATTGGAGCCAATTCCAACATCCAGCAGTTTGTAATTCCTGGCATGTCTTCCAGTCAGTTGGGGGTGGGAGTGGGGAACCCGAGAGTGCCTTTACAACACTGGTTAGAATTTAAGAAAAACGAGAGGCTGACAGGCTTAGTAAAACAGGTGTGCAAGTTAAGCTTTGGTTTACTTATCACCCAGAAAAGCTCTTAAACACACACTCACCACAAAATTTTATTCCTTTCGTTTTAATTATTGTCCTTACAAGTTCTTGGTAAGCTTCCTCAATTGCTGCTTTTCTTTGCTCAGCTCCAAAAGGCCTGTTTTCTTTATTTACCTTAAAGAAATAAGTCGAGGAATAATCCTACCAACTTTTGCCAGTGTTTTATCTTCTGGATATTTTTAAGTACAGAATGGTCTGTAAGTCAAACTTACAGGCCACTTTACAGTTTGCCACACTTGCTCTTAGAGAAGCTGCACAGTTAAAACTATGGTGTATAAACAAACGCTTTGTTTATAAAGTTTGTGTTGAAACTTTCAGATTCCTATAGAATCCTGGGAGGTATTAGAAACTAAGTGTGAATTAGGAGAAGCCATGCTGAACTCTAGCCCCTTCTGTCCTCTTCTCTAAGCCCAGAGACAGGGTGCTTTGGTGGGCCTCAGCTGAAAAGGCAGACAAGAAGATACCCTCAACGTTAGAGAAAGCAGGGGGACATGATCCTCAGTTTGTACTTTTGTTCCCAGTTCACAACCCTTCAGCCATCCTTCAGTGCTTTCATGAGCATGTGAGATTCTCCTGCAAATCCATCCTGCACTCCGAGGACACATTTGAAATCCAGAGTGCTGCAGCATAGCTGGAATCCCAGGGCTCCTACTGGGAGTTACAGGGGAAGTCACCCAGAAGCTAGAGGGCTTGTATACACAGCATGAAACAAGAACCTGTTTCATACAAGGTGCAAAGTGAGGGAGGACTGACATTCACAGTTGTTCTCTGACTCCCACACTCTGCTGTGTCAATAGACTGACTTCTGCTACCTGATTCAAATAACAGCTGCTTCAGGGTACCTACTGCCAGAGAGTGTATGGCTCGAAACAGTGCACACCATTAATTTGTGAAAGCCTTAAAATGCCTCCTTAAAAAAGTCCCAGAGGGAGCCGGGCGGTGGTGGCGCACGCCTTTAATCCCAGCACTTGGGAGGCAGAGGCAGGCGGATCGTTGTGAGTTCGAGGCCAGCCTGGTCTACAAAGCGAGTCCAGGATAGCCAGAGATATTCAGAGAAACCCTGTCTCGAAAAACCAAAAAAAAAAAAAAAGTCCCAGAGGCTGGGTTTGGTGGTGCACACCTTTAATCCCAGAATTGGGGCGGGGGGGTGCAAGGCAGGCAGATTTCTGTGAGATCAGGGCCAGTCTGGTCTACAGAGTGAGTTCCAGGGCAGCCAGTGTGTTACATGGAGAAACCCTGTCTTTAAAGTCCCCTTCCCCCAAAGTCCCAGGAGATGAGCCTGTCTGAAAAGGCATGCTCTGTCAATGTCATGGCTATCTTCCTTCACTCACATGGTGCTTTTTCTGTCCCAGCCACTCTGCAGCCCCCTACCCCCAAGGGAAAGGCTCGCTTGTTCTTCACAGTCCGCCTCCGGAACACACAGAACTGTCCCCCAAGGTGTGCTCCGGACAGAAGCACACAGGGAAGCAGTGTAACTATGCTTACATGCCAATCCCTCAAATGTAAGCTCCTCCAGATTTGAGGTGTCTAAATTACCTCTTTAACTTTTTCTTCAGAAGAAGTATTCTCTCATGGTGTTTGCGGATTATAATTTTTTAGCCTTGAAGACTTGAGGGAACTATCCTCTTTAACTACTGAGATTCTAGTTCAACAGTCTGGCTTATTTTGTCATACTTTATAAACTATCGTGGAGGAAAGTTGAGAAAGAGGAACTTTAATGAAGCACAAGGAAACACGCTGCTTCTTGCTCTCTAGCAGATTAGGATAAATGCCACAAACCAAAAAGACGGAGGTAAGCTCATTTATTCACTAATTTTCTATTTAAGCATGTGATGATCTTACAGCATCGGTAACAATTAGGATCACATTTAGACTATTCTAACTGAATTAGAGGCAGTTTGTTCTAAGCAGCAATAATATATAGTTTCCTTGTCAGCAAATAAATGATGGCTAATTTTGTTAAAAATCTACTGTATGTTAATAATCCAGCTATAGTCGCACAGTCCTTGCTGTTGGTCAAACTTCGAACAACGCCTCCTTCCACACTTTTAATTTGGTTCAGAAGTCCCCTCCTAAACAAATCAATGCATATCGGCTTTTCCACTGTGTTCTCACTAGAATGGCTAAAATCAAAAAGGTCAACATCAAGAAGTGGCGAGGATTTGGAATAACAGTATTCTGTCAAATCTACTTCCAAGTGCTGATTCAAGAAAAAGTGGATACAAGCTCACAAAATACCTGATAATAAGAATGCTCAAATTATCTTACCAATAACAGCCTCAAATTGACGTCCCCAGTGTCCACAGGTGGGCCTGCTACACTATCGGCTCAGTGCTGACACGTAAGAGAATCTTGACGTCCCCAGTGTCCACAGGTGGGCCTGCTACACTACTGGCTCAGTGCTTTGACCCCCACTACTGAAACCACCAGTTTCTTGTGCCCCGAATAGGATAAACTATGGCACAGTAAAAAAGTAGATTATCGGTAACAAATAGGAACTAGTTATACTTACTTACACATACAGCATCACAAGCAACTTTCAAAACCAGTTTCACCCACAAGCCCACACACTGGAGTCCACCTCAGTGTAGTTCTTTTCTTTTTTAAAGACTTCTCAGTTTATTTGCAAATATACATTGTCACCGCAGCAGCCAATTATACTTTAGAAGTGCCAAGCAACCAACATCCTTACCCAACCAACACCCAAAATCGACCCAGGAGGATAGCTCCTGGATAATCAATGTCCAAGACTCATATCCCCACTGTGCGGACTGTAAAAAAGTTCATCTAGAGAACAAGGAGTTAGAAGCCAGTGTCCATGTGATGTCTTACCCCCTTGTAAACATTAACATCCAGGCTACCAGAACTTAGGATGAGTGTGCAAAAATGTGGGTGCTATATCTGTGCCTGTAGGGCTAGGGGCAAAGCTGGCAACCATACTAGTTAAATCCCGAGAGTCTGCACCCACTGCAGGCTGGAAAATGCCTGCAGCAGACAAGGTAGTTATTTGGTGCCAAGAGCTCACATGAGATAGCATTGGCGGTCTTGCCCATAGAAGTCTCCAAACATCAATCTCCTGGATGACGTTGATGAAGATGTCTCTAGTTAGCTGATCCTCTCCATCAGATGACTTCATAAATTCAGCACCCCACGACTCTGCTAGCTGCTTCTTTCAACTGCCTGCACCTCTCTGTCTGGAGAGAGATCTGCCTTGTTCCCCACAAGCAACACAGACAGTCGAGTTTTACCATGGCCTTTCACGTAGCCTTTGGTACAGGCTCTTAATGATTTGAAAGCTATGCAGACAAGCGACAGAACAGATGAGCACATAGCCATGGACCCCAATGATTAGTGAATAGGGCAGAAGGCTGTCCTTATCCTGCCCCGCTGTGTCCACTAGATGGAGGTGAAACTCATCTTTGCCAGAGTCACTGTCTTGCTGTAAGTATTCTCCACTGTTGGATCGCAGCCACCCAGGAACTCACCTTACACAAATTCATGTGCCAAAGATGTCTTTCTTTAACCCTTGCATGCTCCTCTTCCAGCATCCCTCCACTCTTCCATCTCCTGGCAGTAAACCTGACTTCTTCCCAGCCTAAGTGTAGTTCTTAAACACACAAAGTTATCTTATGGAAGAAAAGATCCTAGCAATAGCTCTCTTGGGGAACAGAAGTCCAAAGGAGGACAACGGTGATGTTCTTTCTATATTTTGATGTGAGGTTAGGTGATGTGAATATATGAATGCTAAAACTTAAGTAGGATACACTATTTGTGAATTCCACTGTATGTCAATTTTACCTCAAAGTGGAAAAAAGGTGAAAAACAAACAACTGAACTCTGGCTGATGCTACACATGCTGAAATACAAAAACGAACTAACTGGTACTTAAAACTGAAATTGCTTTAAGCATAAGCTCAGTGGGAAGCTCATTCCTTGCTGGCATTTGTGAGCCCTGAACATGATTCCTAGGACTTCCAAACAAATCAGGTGGACAGGTGCACAGAGAGCTGCAGAGATGGAAGACAAGTAAGGAAAACAACATGTTAACTGCACTACCTGGCCAGTGAGATATCATCAATGGGCAGTCACTGGGAAAGCCTTCAATTTACTCAGTGCTTGAAATTTGTCATAGAACCTTACTTTTAAAAAGCTGAGGATGTAGCTCAGTGGTAGAGCACAACCCTAGCATACAGAAGCCCTGGGGTGAGATTCTCCAGTACTACAAAACAAAAAGGAACTCGTCCTCACTTCAACCCCTATACCCTGCTCTAACCCTCTACAGAGCATATGGTCTTAGAGCTTATGGCTGTATTTGCTGTCAGCCTCCTCTCAGCAGAGTGTAGCTTCTATGAATGTAGATGTTTTCCTGCTTGTTTAGCTCTAGGTAGAGAATCAGACCTAACCCATTATACATACTCATAACATTGAAAAAAATTGTAATACTTATTTAAGGTCCATAAATGACCCTAGTTTCAAACAGACTTTATAAAAACAAAGATAAATTTTCATAAAAGCAAACAAAAATTAAATATATTTTGCTTTGAAATTTCAAAAATAGTTAAAAATTGTTCAAGGATAATGTTATATGATAAAGCAATTTAATATTTATAATTTTCCAAAAGAAATAAACAGAAAAGATTACTTCCCACTATTTTTAAACTTAAAGTATAATTCTGAGATTCTATTTCTAGAACTTTAAATTATAAAAGAAGTTTTGTTATTTCAAATTATTAAGTATTTGCTGATTCATTACTAAAACTGAGCACTGGGTGTATAATGTGTGGCCTTAAGAGTCTGTGGCCGAGGAATAATACTTTATAACCATTGTTAGGAGTTTATAGCTCCTAACTCAATGGAGATGTCTGCATTCGACCACAAGTTTGGCAATAATGGGCAGCTCAGCATGAGTACCTCCCGGCAGCCACCTCCCTTCTTACCAAGACTGTATAAAATGTGGCCAGCAACCCCCCAAAATACAAATGACCCTGTTTCTGAGACTTGGAGAAACTGAAAAGACACCTTAAAGACTAAGCTATCAGGACAGATTGTATATCCGTCCTTCTGCGGCAGGAATAGCCTATTAGTCTGGGAACACCCACGCCCACCTACCTGAGTCCCCTTCAATCAGCCTCCGTGGACAAGAAGGGTAGTAACTCACTGCTTCTCACTGAGCCAGTTTTTGTTGTCTTTTGACTTAACTGGAAAATGTTATCGCTACAAAACAACCAGGGCTTAAGTTATTAACATGTTCAAAGGCAAAATAAGTTTAATTTTGATCTATGCCCCCTTAGACTTGGGTTCTTTGTGCTTCACTTTTCAAGTCCTGCAGGCTCAATGTGAGGCTGCTCAGCAGCGAGGGCAAGAATTAAACTATAGTTCCTTACTTTTAGGAAAGTCACAGTCTAATTAGGACAAATCCAAAGCTACTTTCTTTCCTTTTCTGGTTAGAAACTTCACAGTGATAATGTCTACATCTCAAATCAGTGTCTCTCTTCCACTTGCCTTTGGTTTCCTCTAACTCAAAGAGAACACCAGTATTATTTTGTTAAGGCACCATGGGCAGCGCACACAGCCAATGGACATGAACAGCTGCATTAAGGCGCATGGTCCACTTCTTGGACACACTCAATCTCACTGCTGCCGAGTCTGCACACTAACTTCTTCACATTTCCAGAGGTCCAGCTAAACCTCTGGCCATGTATATTCCCCTTAACCCCATTGGTGTCTCTTGATTTTATTCCACTGTCCCACCTCACTCACCCAGGCCTGAAGCCTATTACCCCCCCCCCCCCGCCCTTCTTCTCCTTCCCCATCTCCAAATCAGGTCCAACTCTTAGAGATTTCTTGTCTAGAAGCAACTCAGCATTTTCCAATTCAAAGGCAGAGCTTGTCAGCCAGCAGAACACACTGTACTCCCTTCTCTTCTGGAGCTGCTGCAGTGGTCCTTCTGATAGGGTGAACACAACACTCTTAAATGTAATCCTCAGCTTTCTGCTACAAGCTGCTTGTGATGCGTATCTCATCTGTTCTTCCAATCTAACACCTCACCACTTCCTAGCCAGAGTCAGCATCTTACAGAACTTTCTAGTAACACTCGAATGTGATAGTTCCCTGTCTTTAACCCACTTATACCCTCTCTATTTTACACTCTACTAGGATGTCCACCTTTCCTTTGGAGGTCTGCAGCCATTTTCACATAGCACTAGCTATTACAGAGAAAATAGAGGTGCTTTTAAAATGCTCACCTCCTAAGAAAGCATCAGGTGGAGAATGGCTTACATCAGGAAGTTTGGTGCCATCCTGGGCAATACAGTAAGACCCCTTCTGAAAACTAACTAGTCTATCATCACATTCAACTGAATTCTTTATGAACTAGAATACTGAGCAAGTCAGAAGCAAGAGGAAGCTTCCTGATAATGAACTGATGCCCCCAAACTCCCTGCATTACACATGTCAGAAGGGGCAGGACAAAACAGGCACGGAGCGGCACAAACAGGTGCGAGAACACAGGCCTGCGATGCCAGCACTTGGGGAGTGAACAGGAAGACGAGCAGTTCAAGGCCAGCCCTTGCCACATGAGACCCTGTCTCTGATACACACACACACACACACACACACACACACACACACACAGCAAAAACCAACCCCCCATGAAAACCAAAAGCAAAAAGGACTGAAATACTCAAGAGTAAAGAGCCATGATGTCACAAATGATTTGTGAAGATAAAGGGGGAGGGTCAAGGAAGAGGGTAGCAGAGAAAACAAGAAAGCAAATGGAACAAATGTAAAACCATTATATCTCAGTCCAAGGCACCCAGAGTCCTATTTACTATTCTTTGTGTGGTACACACATGTATATGTGCAAGTCTGTGTGCCCATGTGAGCTCCTTTAGTAAGGCAAGTTTCCTTATTACTTGTTCTCTTGAGATAAGGTTTCTCACTAAACGTGGATCCAAGGTTGGCTACACTGTCGAGCCAACAAGCTCTGATCCCCCTGCCTCTGTACCCTTGGTGCTGTTAAAATGTGGGCTCCCCCACCTGGCTTTTCACATGGGTGTTGGGGGTCTGCTATCAACAAGGCCCAGGTCTCTAGCTCCACCTCCTCAGTGCTGGGATTGCAAGAGCAAGCCACCACTAGTGGCTTTTCACTTTTTCATGTGGGTTCTGGGATCTGAAGGCAGGCCTCGCAATCACTTTAGTGACTGAGCTATTTCCTCAGCCTCTGTACTATTCCCTTTCTTACAACTTTTCTACAACTGAAATCCAAATAATCTTTTTAAAGATAAAAAGAAACAAGTAGACTCATAATGGGAATGGATATTTAACTCTTCTCAATTGGGCAGTTTGTGAACACTTTCTTCTTGTCACCAGACTTTGAGCATGTAAGTCCCATAGCTTACATGGTAGGTAACACTGCAGCAGAATGATAGGAGATAGTTTTGAACAGAGGAAGAAAAGTTCGGGGTTGACAAGATTAGTTGTTGAATACACTAGTTGCACTGACACACCTAGAAAAGTGACTGTAAGCACATCTCCTGGAGGGGAGGTTCTAAAGTATAAAGTGGACAGTGTCTTTGAAAAGGAGCTCTAGAGGGACCACTCAGTTCCAGAGGATTCCATCCACAATTTCAGCAAACATAGGGTCTGGGGAAAAGGGTGGAGCATCCTCACAGGTGCCAGGCTCTGCCCAAACAAGATGACATCCAGCCTGTAAGCACTTAATATGTGTTCCTTATGTGTGTGATCATTGTCAGTGTGGTGTGCTAGAAAGCCTGCTGAGGTCCAACTCACAGGAGTAGACTTGTGAGCTTCCAAAACAAATTATGATGCTAAAACCATCCTCTTCTACAACAGAATGATCTATTTGGGGAAACTCCTGCAGTTCTTTCCACTGTTGAATTTAAAATGAGCTATTTCCCGCCAGGCAGTGGTGGCACATGCCTTTAATCCCAGCACTTGGGAGGCAGAGGCAGGCGGATCTCTGTGAGTTCGAGGCCAGCCTGGTCTACAAAGTGAGTCCAGGCAGCCAGAGCGGTTATACAAAGAAACCCTGTCTCGAAAAATCAAAATAAAATAAAATGAGCTATTTCCCACGAAGTCTACCTTTTTATCTTTTAAAGGGGGATTTTCTATCTTGACTATAGATACTCTAAGGTTGACCTACATTTAATGGAAAAAGATTAGAGGTTAGCAAACTATAGCTGGAGTGTGTGTATGTGTCTGCCAAGTCCATGCCATGGATGTCTGTCCATGCCCCTGGAACACAGTCTCAGCCTTGGTGGGTCACTGAAGACTACTCAAGGCTGCTTTTGCCCCACAGCAGGGCTGAGTGGTTCTGGAAGACTGGAAGGTCTACAAAGTCAAGTATCCACTGTCCAATTCCTTACAAACAAGTTCCAGATCTTTTGGCACACAACTGTCTAAGTTTTGATATACAGGTCTGTCTGTAATAGTAAGACCTCCTATGCACAGTAAGAATGACAGAGGAGCAAATCAGAGCTTATTAAGTGAAAGCATTATCATCTTTAGCCACAACACATATTTCATCTTTACTTCTAGATCTGATACTTACTACCGTGCGCACCCATTTTAGAGGGAAGGTGATGCTCGGTAAAGTTATGTCACTTGCCCACAGTGGGAGAAAGGGATTTGGGTTGTGGTCTGGCTCCACAACCTGTTCTTCAAGGGTGTGTAACTCCTCCATGTCCCTTCCTTTCTCCAGCTATGGCGGAGTTCAGGTTGGTTGCTAATATTAAGAGGAGCCACAAAAACTTTAAGCACCTGAACATCTAACAATGGCTACAAGAATCACAGAAGCTTCAGTCAATGTAGGAAAGCAGCCGACTTCCCTTTATTTACTTGGCTGGAGAGGCCTGGACATGTACCTGTGCTTCCTGATGACTCATTACTCTATCACTCAGTTCTGGAAGTACTGAACACGGTGAATGTAAGTCATGACTTCAACAAGCACTGTTAATATTTACTATCCTTCCAGTACTTCTCTTCTATAAACTTTAATGCAGTTTCTTTTTCGTGTTGGAGGTGGAGGTGCCAAGGCCAACAATGAGTGGCTTCCTCCATGGATGGTCACGCCCTCCCCTCCAGCAAAGTCTTTCACTGAAACAAGAACTCTCAGACTGAATAGGACTGGCTGGAATCTGTCTTCAGCTCCCTGGTGCAGGAAGCGCGCCCCTGTGCCAATGGCCATGTTCACGTGGTTGCTAGGATCTGAAGGCATCCTCAGGCTTGCATAGCAGCAAGCTCGTTCGACCCACGGAGCCATCTGGTAAGCCTGTGACTTATTACTCATGGAATGTACTCAGGAATAGGAACTTCCTTACAGGAGGAGAATCAGCTTTTAATTAAAACAAAACTATGAAGGAATTCACTTCTCTTTAGAATTAAGTATAAATCAATTTTACTGTTATAAAAGAAACAAGCTATTTACCATTCAGAGAGAAGAAAGTAAGTTTTATCTATCTTGTTTTCCAGTTGGTTAATATCGCTCCACTTGCTTTCTTACACTGTGCCAACCATCTGAGAACCAAACTTTCAGAATGTGCATGGATGCGGAGACCGGGGCAAATGAGGGAATTGGGGAGTGTGACAGGGCCTAGATGAAGAAAAGTGACAGCTTTGCAGTTACTATTTTTTTCAGATTAAATCTAAAAACAATTGTGTATTAATTTTCTTCCTTAAATGGTACTTTAGTCCCTTGGCTTCAGCAAATTCACAGCCTTCAGAGTTCCCCTCTTAGATGACTAAGCAGTAGTATCTTCCCATAGCAACTTTAAAAGGCCTGGCCATCTCAAAAAAATCCCATTTTATTCTAATTAAACACAGAAGAAAATAAATATCTGGTAATTTCAAATTACTAATGAGCTTACTATGTGATACAACAAATCATTTTTGTTTTAAATGGCATATGAAAATAATCTGATTCTAGAATTGTTTTCAACAGTCAAGAAGAAAGGCATGTAAAAGGCAACATAAAAACATAAGCTGAAATTCCAGTTTCCACTTTTTCAATTTTGTGTTAGCATTCTTTAAACCTTAGTTTTCCAAGTGTCTGTGTATATGGCACATGTAAATATGTGGTGTACGTGGGGGCCAGAACAGGATGTCTGGTGTCCTCCCTATGGCTTTCTGCCTCATTTCTTGAGATAGAGGGTCTCACTCAGCTAGAAAGAAGCTTGCCAATTGGCTAGACCAATTAGCTAAGCTAGGCTGGCATGTCAGCACGCTTCTAGTATTTGTCCATCTCAACCCTACAACACTGGGGTTAAAGGGATGTGCAGTCATGTTGGCTTTTTATGTGGGTGCTTTGGTCTCAGGTCTTCCTGTGTACACACTACACTCTTCACTGAGTGTTTGCCCTAGCCTTTCAGTTACCTTTTTAAACATATAATCAGGTAGCTCCACTATCAGGGCAAAAATGAAAGAGAAGATATAAACCTCTCAGTATAATATCTAGTACTTCAAAATCAACTTAATGCCAGTTTTCTTACTGGTAAAGGGCCAAAAAGAATACCTACAGTGTTATATGGAGAATTCCAAAAAGTTGTGTCTATAAAGCCTTGATGGTGCATATTATTCTAGTGGTATTCAAATTATAATATACAACAGACTGAAATATTAATAGAAATGCTTAATGTAACTACAAATGAAGCACACAAGGTCTTAGGTTCAATCCCCAGGACTACAGTAATAAAAATATACAAAACCCTCCCAAACAAACATCAAAACAAAACTCACCAACTTCTACCCCCCCCCCTTTTTTGAGGAAAGATTTATTTTAGCTCACTGTTTCCACTTAATTTTTATTGGCCCACTGTCACTGTCAATAGTTAACCTCTGAAGATCATCAAATCCCACTGACAAATTAAGGCTTCCTTCAGGTACTGTGAAGCAGAGTCCAATTTTTCTGTAACAATGGGGTCTCCATACTCTTTGGAACACAAAAGGAAAAAAAGTACATCAGAGTCACGTGGGATTCTGTTCTCATGGTTTCCAATTAAAATCACAACTTCTTAGACTGCAGGTGGCCACATAGATTACACAAACTTGATAGCAGCTTAAAAGTTTTTTTTTTTTGTAGCTGTATAGGATATTTTCATGGTTTGGCATTGAAAAGCAGGTAACAGGTTTAAAATACTGTAAATAAATTAAAGGTTACTGCTGTTCAACCTGGTTTTCTGAACCTCCAAGAATTGAAAAAACTTGGAGCTAAGGTAAAATACATGAAATGCGTGGTGTTAGCCCATGCCTTTAACTCCAGCAGAGTATAGGATCACTATAGAGTTAGTTGTCTTATAAATTCTAGAGTTACAAGGAACGGGGTGGTGATGGTGCATGCACACCCTTAATCCCATCATTTGAGAAGAATACACCCTTAATCCCAACATGCTAGAGACAGAAACAGGCAGATCTCAGAGCTCAAAGTCAGCCTGATACAAAACAAGCTCTAAATAGAGAAAAACGTCGATCCAGGGGTGGTAGAGCACATCTTTAATCCCATCAGTTAGGAACCACATGTCTTTGATCCCAATACTTAGAATGCAGAGACAGGTACATAGGATTTGGAAGGATTTAAGTTTAAAAGCTACTTACAAAAGGCATGCTGAAATTCAAACAAATTGTCCTTTGAGATCTCAAAATATATACACTAAAGGTTTAGCTCCAAAATATCAAAATAATTTCTTCTTTAATCCGAATTGAAAGATAATACTTTATATATTGTCAAAAAACCAAATTTGCTCCAGGAAAAATATTACCTGACCCCCCCCCCCCAAAAAAAAAGGTAGTGTCTCAGAGTTAGGATTAGGGCAGGGCTCTGTTCTTACCTATCCAAGAGATTTAAAGCATCCATCCAAGGAATCCAGGGACAACTGGACAATGGAAATCACAGAAGAAAAAAGATCAAACACCAAAGGAAAGTAGCCCAGATGATCCAGCCTTGCAGACTTCCACAATAGCTGTTTCCTCAAAAGTCTACAACCACAACAACTCAAAATCGCTAAGACTGTTCAGCTCCACAGACTGCTCCAGCCAGAACTCCAGTAAAGCCCCAAGTTCAGCTTCTGTGTACAAACTTCTTAGGACATTTAAATAGCTGAGCACAAAAGGACTGAACATCAGATGATTCTATTAACATTTTAAACCATTTTTTTCATTCTTATTTGGGCCCCAAACAGGTTTACTTTGTCCCAAATCAGCAGGAAGTCATTTTAAGAGAGCGATGTCCCATCTCCAGAAGGTGGGGAGGGTGTCCCCCCCCTTTGGTCTTTTGATGGATAATAGAAAATCTTGTTACTTAGGGGAAGAGACTACAAGCTGTTAAATGGTCTTGTTAAATAGGTTTTGGAGGTTAGACCCAGGGACTTCTCTCTTTTACTTTTCTGTATCCTTCTTTCTCTCCTATGTAGGAGTGAACAGACTTGAGAAAAAACGGGACATAGACATAATATAGGAAAGATCAAGAAAAAAGGACAGATTATTGAATATGCCCTCATACCTTTGTGTATTGATACAAAATTAATATTATATTTGGCTAAGTTGGTATTGAGCTTTGCAAAATTAAGATTGTATTGGGCCACATCAGTATTGATCTGTGTACATTGATACAAAATTAAGATTATATTTGGCCACAATGGTATTGACCCTTGTATATTGATGCAAAATTAAGATTGTATTGGGCTACATAGGTATTGATCTTTGTATATTGACACAAAATTAAGGGTAATGCTTTTTAAAGGTATTGTACCTAGTAATGCTTAAAAATGCAATGTGAAGTTTCGGCCTTTTTTTTTAACCAACTGTCATAAACTGTTTAGGATAATTAAGAAACGCATACTAATAGTCATGCAAGCTTGTCATTTTGTTAGGTACTATGACAGTCTATCAGTTATTTTCTAAGCTAATCAGAAATCAAGTTGCTAAGAGACAAGCAACATTTGCTTATCTGAGATAGATAGGGCGTCTTCAAAAACCTCAAGAGATCTGCAGAATATGGCATTCAAAGATGTTTTAACTTAAGATTCTTTGATAATGAGACATGAGAGCTCCTGAGAGCACCCCCTATTCTACTCCAAGTAGAGGACGAGCATCGAAGAATCTCCAGTGGGATGGTTGAATTAGTGGCAAGAAAAACCCCTTGCTTCAACTGTAGACAGAATGCTGTCCAAAAAGGACAAAACTTGGAAGCAGGTAAGTCGACAGCCTAGCTCTGCCAAAACAGGGTAGGCAAATCCTTCATAATTACTGCTCTACAATCAATGTCTCAGAGAAACGGGGCCAAACGGCTGAAGATTGATGCTCTAATGTATGGAGAGAAATTGGGAACTGTCCAGGCAGCCACTAGTATGTCATTTCTTAGTTTTAGAAGCTGCTGGCCCTGCACTTCCTATATAATCAGATATATTTATCCCTTTCAGGTCTCTGAGGTGGTTGAAGAATAGATAGCTAGAGTCTCATAGTTAAATTTTGAGTTGTTTAGGAATCAAGAGGGTGTTCTGGATCTAAGAAGATGTTTTTAAAATTGTGATGCAAGTTAGTATGAAAGCTGAGTTAGATATAGAACCTTAAACTCATGGAGATGGTTAGATAGTAGAACGTTAAAGTCAGGTGCCAAATACATATGGAGTGGACACTGGGGATGTATGCTAATCCATATAACTTTCATAATTGTAGCCTATTTATTTATTTTTGTATTGTATTTATTGTTATAAGAGAAAGAACCATTTGTTGGACTGAAAGGGGGAGCTGTTGGGGGGAAAAAGATATATCTTAAACTTAAAAAAGAAAGGGAAGAGGATAGGGGGTTGAGGGGGAAGAGGGTGGGAGGGTGGGACTGGAGGGGGGAATAGAGAGGGGATTGTGATTGAGATGTAACTTGAAGAAATAAAAAATAAATTATAAAAAAAATCACAACTGCAATTTATTTCAAATACTACTTATGTCACACACAATAATGTACGTGAAAACTCACCGGAATATTTTCCAACTTTGCATGCTACCTGAAATAAATCTAGTCAACTCCTCCACACACTCAAAAAAAGACAAAAATGCATCAACCACTTTAACATGAGGAGGAAGGGAAAACAGAGCCACAAACTAAAACATAATTGCAGTGGCTCCAGGCCCATCTAACTCATGAGCTCATTATCTCTTTAGTTATGTGTACAGCCACAGCTGACATATTTCTTCTCGCAAAGTCTCTGGCTCATATAAAGAGCAAATACAGCTCAGATACCACTTATTAAGTAAGCCCTGGTAAATCTGGAACCTAGAAATTCCATTAAATTTGATGAGAATGATAGGGTAATTCTATTTTTTAAAAACAAAAATGTACCCACCATCTCATTCTAAAGACATAAGCTGTAACAGACAGTGCCAATCAATCTTTTTATTTTTTAAAGTCTACAATGGCAAGTTAACATTGCAATAATAAATGTTGGCATAGGAGTGGTATTAAAACATCTGTTCAACTAGGGAGTTTGTTCAGTCTATAAATTTCAATCACAAAACAGCTTCTACCAAGTAAATGGTATTCTATATTTTAAAACCTAATCAAATGATGGTCAGAATGCAAACTCTCTTTTTAAGAGAGGGGAGGCTAGATTTATACGTATAAAGAGCTTTAACACAGCCATCTTAAGACGCACCTCTAATTCTCTCACAAAGGTTTGCTGAACGGGCATGGTGGTTACACCATTAATCTCTGTGAGTCCGAAGTCACCTTGGTTGAAACAAGACTTCCAGGACAGCTAAGGACACAGAGACTCCTGTCTCAAAATAATAAAACGAATAAAAGGTTCTCTGAACAAGGGGACAGTTAGCAGACTGCCTTAAATACAAGGCGCTGCTGGATGCATTTCATCTTCCCCATCCAATAAAACAGGGACAATCTAAAGTCCCTCTCCTCAGATGCTTCTGGGAGGGCTGAACTTTCTGGCAGGAAATTCTCAAAGTGACTTCCATCTGGACCGCAGCATTTAATTGCTAGGCTAAGATTCAAGACTTTTCAAGCACTCTTTGCAGCATCACCGTATTTGAAATAATGACTACTGTAGCAGCCTGGATCCCCAGCTCATCTATGGTGATCCAAAATGTGACAAGAGCAAGAAATAAACTTATATCTGATATGAGTGTATCCTGAGGCAGTTATCACAGACATACCAGAGCCTGACCTATGCCTATCCTAACAAACAAATGGGGGATGGGGTGGTATAGACAAAATCTGAAACACTAAAGAAAAACTAAAATAGATCCCATGGGTGTGAACATCAGGAAGTGAGAACAATGACAACATAGCATGGATGGTGAAAATCACTTATAACAACTTGAAAAGACCAGTGACATACTGTAACTGAACCTGCATCCCCAGGGTATTTTAAGAAGTGATAGAGAAAACTGCATTTGTTGTTCTGTTTGGCATTACACAAAAGGGAAGACAGACACAAACAAAGCCAGTGGGGAAGCAGTTTTTAGACGATATATCTGGACAAGAGCACTGGCTGGCACACTGAGCAGAATGGAAACACAGTGGAAGCCAACCAGGAGGCAGCACAGCACCAAGCTTAAGTGCCAACAAGAACAGACGCCGACAGAAGTAGAGGTGTACTTGTCTCTGCCTTGCCATAGGCAGAGAGGAGGCTGTGAACTCTTCTAGTTCTCAAAGCCAGAGCAGAATCAGATGAAGCTGAAAAAGGCAAAAGGAAGGGGAAGCTCTCAGATGTTCACAGAAACCACAAAGGTTATGGAAGCGGGAGCCTCCTCACAGTGGCAGACTTGAGCCTGAAGAACAGGCATGGCCTGCGGATTTCTACATCACTTCTTTCTGCCTTCCTCCACCTATACAGTGTCTATTGGCTTTCCTGTCCGCTAATCCTATTGACTCGAGGACAGGGAGGAGGACGACGAGGAGGGGGTGGTGGAACAGTTTTCATTTATATCCAGGGCAAGAGGCAATGCATCCAGACCTATAAACAGAAATACGAGTATCTGGAAATCCGAAGATTTCACGTGTGATGCTGCAGTTAACTGGATGTGTAGGTAGGCTGCACAGTGGAGAAGAGTTCATTCTGTCTAAAGGGAGCTAAGCCTTTGGTTAGTCAACAGTGAAAATTTATTATTAGTGTTATCTTCCAAATATTTACATTTCTTTAAGCCTGTAATAATCATTGGTTCTTCTATAGTTAGGTTGGGTACATTAATTTTACTGGCCAAATAATTTTGACCAGAGCATTTAACAGCTGTCTTAATACTGATCTTCCCTTTCTTCCCCTAAAGTCACATTTGGGATTTGAGGTCATTCTGCACCCCGGAATGAGGTCGTGAAGAACAGAATCTCAAGTCAAGATATATATATATATATATATATATATATATATATATATATACACATATATATATGTGTGTGTGTGTATGTGTGCATGTATGTATGTATGTATATCACTGCGTTGCCATTAGATATAAAACTCTTTGTTGCAAAGCCACAATGATGGGGGAAAGGCTTTACGCTTATAGTCCAGCCTTCCCTGTCCTGATAACTGAGAACAGTCAAGCCAGAATCACACAAATGGATCTCTAATGTGAGTGACTAGAGTGTAGTGGTGAAGCCTAGTGGTTAAGAAACTTGTCTTGTCATAGCAATCACATGGTAAAACCAGTGTCTTGATATAACAAACACAGCCTTGGGATACACTTGCTAGAAATGTATGAATAAATTAACCAACCTAGTCACAAAAAATAGAGGCATTAAAATCCAATGTTAATGGTACTTGGAGCTCAGAATCCTATAGTAAAAGACTGTATCAACCAACTTATATAAAACAGAGGCTTCAGCAGCAATTGCTATGACAGCCTGTGACAGACTTCTCATAATGGACAACTAAGGAAGTGACCTAGCCGGGACCTGAAAGATCATTAGTAAACTCAGGAGGGGAACGTCTTAATGATGGTAATAAACAAGAGCTAATCTTGCTGCTGAAGGGAGTCTGAAGGTTTCAGAAGAAACAGGTCAGATGACACAAAGCCCAGCGCATCTGCCCTAGCTAGCCTTTCTACTGTGATGGAACACTGGAACACAGGTCAGATGACACAAAGCCCAGCACATCTGCCCTAGCTAGCCTTTCTACTGTGATGGAACCGGAAC
>CAJQZJ010031998.1:2675494-2720233 GCA_907164525.1 Lophiomys imhausi | reverse complement strand
GCCTGTGGACGTCCCCTGAAGTTGGAGTTACAGGTGGCTACGAGTGACCCCAAATGGGAAGCGGGAACTGAACTGGGGCCCGCTGCAGGAGCGGCAGGTGCTAATAACTGTTGAGCCCAACTAAGATTTTTATCCTGATAATAAAAAAATGCCAAGCATGACTTTTAAACAAAGAACTGGACAGAATTTCTATAGAAACTGGAGTTGAGCAGATTGCTACACTCCACAATATTTTTGGTGCTTAAAACCCTATATCTAAAAAAGTCCAGCTTTATTTAATCCTCAAAACTTCTCAAAGTGAACTCTGGAAATTGCTTTACTCTAAGCCCTTGGGACTGTTCTTTCCCATTTCAAAAGCTAAGACTCATAAACCTATCATCGAGGCTGTTCCAAGAACTTGGTGAAATACCTCATGCAAATAGAGTGCCCCAAGCTAGCTTCTTTGTCTTTTTCTCTCTCTCTTTTTCTTCCTGAACAGGTTAGCCTAGAACTCACCATACAGCTTAGGCTGGCTTCAAACTTGTGATCCATTCTGCCTCAGCCTTCCCAACACTGATATTATGGGTGTGTTTCACAGTGCCCACCTTCAAAGAATTTTTTTTTAACGCAGAGACAGGGTTTCTCCATGTAACAGAGCTCTGGCTATCCTGGACTCCTTTTGTCTACCAGGTTGGCCTCAAACTCACAGAGATATGTCTGCTTCTGCCTCCCGAGTTCTGAGACTAAAGGCATGCACAGCCATGCCCGGGGATATCTGTACTGTAATTATTTTACTTGCCAAACTTTATTCCTTGTTACTGCCAGGGAACTGAACCTGGGCCTCAAACATGCCAGACAAGCATCTGATCACCAGGCCACACCCACAGCTCTGCAATCTACTTTCTGTATGCTTGGCATGAATGACTATAGTGTCTGTAAGGGCCTCAACTCCTTTAATTAAAGAAACAATAAAATCCTCAAACCAAACACCTACATGATTTTTACAGAATCAGCATATGAAAGCCTAGTATCTTCATAGTCTACAGGGGGTTTGTTTTGATTTCTTTCCATTTAGCAGGTATGCATCACTCAGGCAATTAAGGCTTGTACAAGGAGCACCCCACTCTTTTCCTCACTGCCAAGTGATTAACCATCAACCAAAAGGTTATCCAGTGACTGATTGCTCAACCTCCCACAGCCCAAAGCTTCCAAGGCAAGAGTTACCCAGGGGGAAAAAGTCCTCAGGGTACCAGGGCTTCTTGACACAGCTAGCTACTGCTTGCCTCAAGGAGAGTACAAATAGTAAGAATGATAAGTAATCATTTACATTCAAAACACCCATAAAACCTGTAAAGAGTGGTAGCTTCCTGTGCTGAAGATCTGGATCCCAGTCTAGTATCTACTTACCATGACTGTCCTGGTTTCATGGATAAATGTCCCTGAAGAGCTTCTGGGTAGAAACTTGGTCTCCAAGACAAGGCTATTCAGAGAAGGATGGTGGGATAAGGGCTCTGACCTTACCAATGAGTTAGTGAGGAAAAGGGATTTGTTTTAAAAGTAAATTCTTTCTCTCCTTCCCTCTGCTTCCTGACAGCCATAAGTGAGCAGCTAAGCTCCATCACTCGTGCACAACTGTGATGCACAGGCCTGATGCCAACTGAGTCAGTCAAGTTACCATGGGCTGCACCCTCAAATAAATATGGGAGTCAAGCTAGGTCTTTCCTGTTGATTTTCTCAGGCATTCTGTTATGATCCTCAGTTGACTAACACAATGGTACTATAGAAATGATTAAGTTCTAAGTGATATGATCTACATGAATGGTTGAAGGAATGAATACTCGGTCTCTTCCCTCTTAGGCAATTATCCAGAACAAATGAGTCAGTCGGTCTAGTGGGAATGACCTCTAAAAACTCTAAAGTGCCATATGAATATAAGGAAGAGCAGATGAGTCAACTCAATTTCAGCGCAGCAGCTGGAAAAGAAGGGTGCACAGCCCTCAGAATAACACAGGAGAGCATGAAACCCGTGCCTGACTACTGCTCACAGCTAACCACGCTAGAGGAGGCTCCTTTACCAACTTCCCTTTCATAAGAAATCTTTAAAACAATTTTACTTATTTTAAGATCCTCCCCTTTAATTTATCTTGCCATAATTCGTCACTGGGCTTTAGAGAATGTCTAAATCAGGCTTATTTTTATATAAATGCTGGACTGGATTTATACTAACCATTCATCTATTCAGTTCTTTGCCTTGAAGAAAACTGTAAATCCTAGATTTTTTTTTTTTTTTTTTGAGACAGGGTTTCTCTGTGTATCCTTGGCTGGTCTGGACTCATTTTGTAGACCAGACTGCCCTTGAACTTACAGAGATCCACCTGCCTCTGCCTCCTGAGGGCTGAGATTAAAGGCTCATGCCACCATGCCCAGCAATTAGACAGCTGTGAACTGCCATGGGATTTGAACTCGGGCCCCTTTGGAAGAGCAGCCAGTGCTCTTAACCGCTAAGCCATCTCCCCAGCCCTAAATCCTAGATCTTAGACACAAATACTGCAAACTTTAAGTCTCTCTCCCCCTCTCCATCTGTCTCTCCATCTCCCTAAGGATGGAGCCCAGGGCTTTGTGAATGCTGGGCATTCTGTATCTCCAGTTAGAAGTAGTTCTTGGACACAACCTCGTATCCAAGGCAACACTAATGTAAAGCACACTCACACTTTCTAACCAGGCTTTGGGGAAAGTGCCCCTTTCTAGTTTTCTTTGTCTGAACACAACTCTTTGTCTTTGTTTTCTTAAGTAGTTCCAATGTCCATGCTTTTTCAGACAATTTAAAGTTCACAGTCTATTGGAAGACTTATGGTTCTTAAGCATTAACTGTGAGCACGCTGTACAATTGTCTTTCTTAAACTTAATTCTTAGTGGGAATAAAGTTAATTTTATGTAAATATAAGAGAAGAGGGGCTGGAGAGATGGGTCAGTGGTTAAGACCTGGCTGCTCTTCCAGAGGACCCATGATTCATATATGAATGGGTTTGCTGTAAAAGTGAACTATTGGGGCTGGAGATGGCTCAGTGGTTAACAGCACTGGCTGCTCTCCTAAAGGACCCAGGTTCAAATCCCAGCACCCACATGGCAGTTCACAGCTGTCTGTACCTGCCGGGCGTGGTGGTACACATCTTTATTCCCAGCACTTGGAAGGCAGAGGCAGACTGATCTTTGAGTTCGAGGTCAGCTTGGACTACAGACTGAGTTCCAGGATGGCCAGGGCTACACAGGGAAACCCTGTTTTGGACACTGTCCCCCCCTCCCCACACACACACAAAAGAAAGATGTTCTGGGGCCAGTGAGGTACCCAGTGAACAGCATTTGCTATGGGAGCCTGCCATCCTGAGATTTACCCTGGGAACCCACAGAAAGGTAAAGGAAAGAACCAAATCAAGAAGGTTGTTCTCTGACCTCCACACACGGATCAGAGCACCACAATACACAATAATAATGAGTAAAAAACTTTAAAAGCTTTTGAGATATGTGATTTGCAATGAAAGTATGCCTTCAGTATTTTCTGATGGTATGTATATGTATGTGGTAGCAAAGAGTAGTTAGAGTCTTAAGAGTAAATAAATAAAACGCCAAGGGATGCTCTAGAGACAGGAATTTCAATGACTGAGTCACAGGACTGATGATGTATTAGGAACTCCTAACGCTTCAGAGTGAGCAAAATGGTTTCTATTTTGTTTTTTTCTTCATCACTGGGGATCAAAACCAGGGCTTCTTGCAGGCTAAGTATTCACCTTGCTCCACAAAAGGCTCCTATAATATAGTTGGATGCCACTTTGTGATAAGTGTGATCAAATGTGAGTTGAGGGATCCAAGCAGCTTGCAAACATCATTAAAATAGAACAGAAGGATGTAAGATTAACATGGAGAGAAAGATATGGACCATCACAAAGGCTGACACGGAAATGACTCAAAAAATCATCTAGGGAGGGAAAAACCTGCAACTAGTGTGATACTCTTCCTGAAAAGGATGGGAATGTCCTTGTAATAGGTTGAGAAAATAATTAACACCATAGTGCAGTTTAGGAACCAAATACAGTAACAGTAAAACTTCCACCAATCTTAAGTGTTATATGAATAATCAACTCAAATCTGCACAAAAAAGCTCGACTATGTTTATGTAACTAAGTTTTCATGATCTTATTTTGTTTACCGAGCCCCACCCCATGCCAGCTTTGTATTATGAGTCATGGGAGAGAACAAAGGAAAAATGTTTTCCTTTTTATGATTTGACCGTGGTCAATTTATTTCCTGATCACATAAATAGGCTACATTATTTTACACCTTACTTTGAAAGGTATAGTTTGCTATCTTTATGCTGCCAGATTACAAAATTATTTATTGAAATAAAACATAGTAATAAAACAAAGTAATTTATTTATCGCTAGCTTAGCCCAAAAGTATATTTATTGTTTCTCGTTTTCTTTAATAAACTTGGAAATCAATATTCAACAATCACAGAATAGTCAGGCACTGATTAATTTGGTCTTTTGAAGAGATAAATGGGACATATCAAAACACACGGAAAGCAGTATATATAATAAGGTGAAATACGGAAACAAGGTTCTACAGACCCCAAACACTGGCAGGGTGCCGAGAACCATGGGAAAAAGGAGAGGGAGGAAACTTATGCTAGCAGAGAGGGATCTGTCAACTCAAGTGGGCCTAGCTTAATGCGTTGATGAACACAGACTGCAACACATAAAAAGGTGTCTGAGAGGAAGGGGAGCTGGTTCAGTGCATAAGGGCACTTCCTGGCCCACGCCTGACAGACAACCTGAGTTTGACTGTTGGAACTCACATGGTAGAAGGAGACTTCCCCACAAGTTGTCACCTGACTTCCACATGAACACTGTTGCATGCACCTATTTGCGCACGTATGTACACACATACAAATAAACGGGTGTAAAGTAAGTTTTAAGGTGTGTGAGGAAACTACCAGTCTTTTACAGCTAATATAACCAATCACTGAAACATTTGAAAAGTTAGAACAAGGTGAATTTCAGCAGCAGTATTTACTAAATTTACTGCAGACGATTTTAAACTTATATACTATGAAAGTTTCATGTAAAGCCCCAAAAATGGCAGGCATGTCTGTCATTATACTCTAGGACAGAAGAAATTAAGTTTGAGGCCAGCCTGGGCTACAAAGTGAGACTCTGTACAGCCAAAAATAACTCTCAACACTTGACCATTTAAAAGTTTGAGACTTAGCCGGGCAGTGGTGGCGCACGCCTTTAATCTCAGCACTTGGGAGGCAGAGGCAGGCGGATCTTTGCGAGTTCGAGGCCAGCCTGGCCTACAAATTGAGTCCAGGACAGCCAGGGCTACACAGAGAAACCCTGTCTCAAAAAACAAAAACAAAAACAAAACAAAAAAAAAGTTTGAGACTTTAAAATTTTATGTTATTTGGTATGTAAAATGAAATGTACATTCAAATTTGAAATGGAATGATATGTTTTGAGACGGAATCTCGTGTAATTCAAGCTGGCCGTGAGCCTCTGATTATCACACCTCCGCTGGGATTGGAGTTCTGCACTACAACAGCTCAAGCTGGCCGTGAGCCTCTGATTATCACACCTCCGCTGGGATTGGAGTTCTGCACTACAACAGCTCAAGCTGGCCGTGAGTCTCTGATTATCACGCCTCCGCTGGGATTGGAGTTCTGCACTACAACAGCTCAAGCTGGCCGTGAGCCTCTGATTATCACACCTCCGCTGGGATTGGAGTTCTGCACTACCACAGCTCAAGCTGGCCGTGAGCCTCTGATTATCACGCCTCCGCTGGGATTGGAGTTCTGCACTACCACAGCTGGCTCAGTTCATCGTTTACCTGCAGTTTTGGTTTCCGGAGTCACTCTGCCCATTCACTGCTTTTTAACAATATGGCTCAATATTGGAAAAGGAAAAATCTGGGGATAGAGAGGTGGCTCAGTAGTTAAGAGAGCATACTGCCCTTCCAGAAGAGCCGGTTACAGTTTCAGCACCCACATTAGGAAGTTCACAAGTGCCTGGAACTGGAACTCGAGTTCCAGGGGACTGCAAGCCCTCTTCTTGCCTCTAAGGGTACCGCTTACATGTGCATACCCCCCGCCATGTATACACAGAAAGAAAATAAAATCCATTTTAAAAGGCAAATCTTAGAGTCATATAAAGGTGTGATTTCCAGTGTAAAAACATTTGTGTGAAGCTCTGGGTTCCTATACACTTGAAAGGAAATGATGCATCATAGAAGCTTTCTGTCCTCTAAGATAAACAGCCATCAGCCATTCTGCCATCAGCTTATCCCAGGTAAGCCATTATTTTACCACCTGTTAATTTCTACTCACTCTGGGAAAAAGAATAATGGTATTAATATAAGTTGCTAGAAATGTGAACTCACAGTTGGTAAGAAATGTTACAGAAATAACCTACAAATTTCATCAACTTTTTGTGTCCCCACGCTGCCCCCTGCTGCCCTATGTCCACACTTTCAACCTTCCAACCTCTACTGTCCCATCAAAACTGACCAGAAGCAAAGGCTGCTGAAGCTTTCCTTTCCATGTTAATGTACTTCAGTTGTGAGTACATTAACACACACATACAGGCAGATTCCTCCTCTCTGTCTTTATCATTCTGCGGGTTAATATCATCTGGGCTGTCCTGGGGTACTGAGTTCCAGACTAAATGCTCAGCTTAAGGTTCCAAGCGCCAACCCCACATGTTTTAGCTCTTCCCAGAGGCTTTGTGCTTCTGTCTGCCTTTCCTGTGTTCATGTTTTCTTCACCTGGCATGCCTGACCTCTTGTCAATTTCTGCGGGTGCAAAGTCCACCTACCCTGCAAGGCTCCAGACAAAAACTGCCTTCTCTATAAAGTTTACCCATTCCCAAATCCTGCTTTCTCTTTAATCTTCCGCAAGTTTTCTGTTTGTTTGTTTAATGTGGTAGAAGTTCAGTTAATATTTGCTCAATAGGTGAAAAGGAGGTAATCCAGAAACTCTTGGAAGTCTGTTTCATTCATTGATTGCGTGTGTATGTGTGGTGTGGTGTGTGTGTGGTATATGGTATGTAGTGTTGTGTGTGTGCCTGTGTGTGTGTTGCTTGCACACGCAGAGGCCGAAGCATTATGTTGGGTGTCTTCCATGATCTCTCCATGTTACTGACTTGACACAGGGTCTCTGAATGAACCTTTGAGGCTAGGCTAGCCTGCCAGCACGCTCTCAGGATCAACCTGACTCCAGCCGCCAACACTGGTTATTGGCACCCAGCTTTTTTGGATGAGTGGTGGGTATTCAAACCCAGTCCTCGTGTTTATAGAACAAATGTTTTCACCACTGAATCATCTTTCCATCCCTCACTGACTTTTAATAAAGGACCTGGAGGAGACAGCCACTCCATCCCAGGAACCCTTCTAATACTGAAAATCCATTTGTGTTTGAATGAGGCAATGCAGGTGAAGACTGGGGACCAGGCTTGAAGCCAGGGCCTCACACAAGGTAAGCAAGAGTTCTACCACTGAGCTCAGTTCTCAGACGTGGGGCGACCTTGTAATGCCCACCATGTCTCTTGGAGTTTGTATCTCAAGTTTCCCGCAGTTAGTGAAGGTTTGGTGTCACGTGGTGCTATAGGGAGATGGTGGAGCCTGTAGGAGGCTAGACTTTAGATCACCAGGGCAGTCTCATGAGGAGGAGGTGGGGCCACATTCCCTCATTCTCTTTTGCTTACTGGCCATGAAGTGAGATCTGCTCTGCCCCAAGTTTCCCAGCGTTACCACCTGGCATCCCAACACAGTGACAGGTGCCCGTTCACAGACCAGACCTTCTAAAACTGTCAGCTGTGGTAAGAGTTTATTTAAAAACAAACAAACAAAAACCCCAAAACAAAACAAACACACAAAAAACCCAAAGACTCAACCTCTTATGAGAATGTTTTTGTTTAATCCCAGGCGTGAAGTTGCTTTAGTTAAAACCACAGGTGTAAACTATTTACTGTGCTTCTCGTGAGCTACAGGGGCATGGCTTAGCCAGCTGAGCAAGTTGAACTCTGAGGACTTGAGAGAGGGGGCGCTACAAAGAAGAAAGAGGTTGCTGCTCTCTCTGCTGCTGTTTCCTGGTTTGGTGTCTATGGTGTTGCTGGTTTGCTGGACTTCTGGATATTGTGACTACTGACATTGGTGTTGCCCCCAAAGAACCCTACAGCCCTAATCAGCAGGAAGTAGCTCAAAGAGAACTCTGTCCTTTTCCCCTTTAACTTTCCTTCTCTTCCACCTCATGTTGGGGGCTTGGAAGGAACAAGGGTTGGAAGGCAGGTAGAGGTATTAATATAGTAAAATAATTAGAGTGAATAATAAAACAAAAAATAAGAAAAGCCTCCTTGCTACAGTGAGCCAACAACTCTTATGTCTTTACAAGTTAATTATCTCAGATAATTCATTACAGTGATTATGGAAGGTATGGAAAGGCGTTTTGACTCTGCAATCAGAAAGTGAGTTCTGAGCATGTATTTAGTGCTTACGGCAGGCCAGGAACAATCACAGACACTCCAAGCACATTAACTCACCATTCTCACAGGGCTAATGTAAGGTAGCAATACCACCTGTCTCAGAAAACTGAGGGTCTAGGTGATGCTCCTCTAATTGACCTAACATAATCCAAGTGTAAAGGGTGCCATTCAGAACTCAGGAGAGAACACCCGCAAGAGTAGACTCATTTGCACACCATTCTCAACTTGAATGGAAGGGGGTCTAGTCACCTCTTTCTGTATTACTTTGTCAACAGAGGAACTCTGGAAATATGTCCATAACAGACAAAGCCCCATGAGACATCCAGAATCCACTGGGTATGTGTCACATATGTAAGAGCTGACTGTCCTACAAGACAGAAGGTGAAGCCATATGGCATGCTGCCATGTTTAAAAATCTCCGAGGCTTAGGTATAAAAGACTATTGTATATTTTTTAAAAGATTAAGAAATGCTAATCCAAATATCTGCCAATTGATGGAGTCACTTGGGTGAGGACCATAAAATTCTAATCCAAACCAAGCATGGTAGCACGTGACTGATGCAGGAAATTCACAGGTTCGAGGTCAGTCTGGGCTACATAATGAGAGCATGTCTAAAAATATTCAAAATAAAATTTAAGAATGATTTAAATCTCCTTTAAGAATACATAAAGGCAAGCCGGGCGGTGGTGGCGCATACCTTTAATCCCAGCACTTGGGAGGCAGAGGCAGGTGGATCAGGTGGATCTTTGTGAGTTCGAGGCCAGCCTGGTCTACAAAGTGAGTCCAGGACAGTCAGGGCTACACAGAGAAACCCTGTCTCGAAAAAACCAAAAAAAAAAAAAATACATAAAGGCAGGTCAATATCTATCTCAAATAGTCTCCTGGAATAGCTTCTAAATTAAAATTCACAGTGAACACAAGGAAGACTCAGTATGGCCCAGAAAGCCCTGGACAAGAATGTAGCTGTCTTGTAACTAAAATCTCTGCTTGTCAAGCGTGGAAGTCACCCAGGGAGGTAACTCCCAGGACTATATGCCAGGGTATAACTTCCTGTAATAGCTAAGCACAATGAAAGCCAGAAAGACTTAGAATGTACAGTAGAAACCACAGTGAACACTTAACTTTTTGAAACAGGGTCTTAGGTGGCTACTCTTGAACTCACTATGAAGCTGAGGTAGTCCTTGAAAACCTGATCCTGTTGTTTCTACCTCTCACGTACTAGGATTATAGGTGAGTGCGCGCACACATGGCTTCTAAGTATTTTCATGGAAAGGAATTATGTTGGCTAAGAACATTGGAGTCAGTCGAAAAGAAGTCAGTCCACTATACTTTTAAGTAGAATACCTACTAAGTTTATAAATAGCACTGACATATTAAGGAGAACTGGTGACCTGGCAGATTTATAAGTTACATTTCTTAAATACGTTAGGCTTTAAGGTTTTAAAAGCTCTCTCTGAGAATGAAAGATGATCTTCAGCATGTCTCTCTCCTAGCTAAAGTCTGTGTAGCTAGTGCCATCAGCTAACTGTTTTCCTTCATACAACTGGCTCAGCTGTGCAGTTATTTTGTTTACTTTAGATCGCCCTCTCCTAGGAGATGGATGGGTCCTAGGATTCTAGCTTTTGAAAATAGAGATAAGGAGAGTAATACTGGCCCACTCACAGACCTCCCCAGAGCTCTGTCTGGCTTTACAGCTTGCTTCACTAGTTGTTTGGGTTTTGTTTTGCTGTTTGTGTGTGTGGGTGTTTTTTTTTAGACAGAGTTTCTCCGTGGGTGTCGTGCAACTAGCCTCAAACTCACAGAGATCCACTGCCTCTCAAGTGTTGGAATTAAAAGTGCCCATCCCTCAACCCCAACACATGTGTGCACACTCCAACAGTTGTTAACTTACTGATCTAACTCAGAGATCCTCCGCTGTAGCTGCATATTAGGGATCGTGAATAGCTGTGCAAAAGGCTATGCCCAGTTCCAGTACAGATCAATTAACTCAGAATCTCCTGAGGTGAGACCTGGGCATTTTGTTTGTAAGTTTCTAGGTGAACCCAATTGGTATACAAAAGACTGTGAGTGTAGCCCAGACATAAAGCTCCTGCTTAGCAAGCATGAGGTTCTGGCCACTGTCCTTAGCACCACACAGGACATAGGTGTGTAAACACACGCACATATACAGGCAGCATTGAGTACAGGACAAGAGTCATGCCATGGTGTGAAGGACCCAGGTATGTTCTGGACCAGGGCTACGACAGAATCTTCCTGGAATATCAGACATGTTTCATAGTCTGTGCTGCCCAATATAGAAGCTGCTACTAAGCAGACCACTTGAAATCCAGACAGTGTTACCGAGAAATTAGGACTTCCTAGGTGCCATGCGGCAAGTGGACTAGTACATTGGAGAACACAGCCCTTGAGTTTTATGGCATTTTAAATGAGCGGAGCCTATTACTAAATGCGTACTGAATGATTCTTTCTTTTAAAAAAATTACACTTATATATTTATTTAGTGTGTGTGCTAGTAGGCACGTCTTTCATAGGGAGGTGAGAGAACAGTTTGGGGGAGTTGGCTCTCTCCCTCTGCCATGAAAGTCTCAGGAATTGGCCTCGGATCATGAGACTTCGTGGGAGGCACCACTGAGCCATCTCACCAACTCCTGATTCTTTTAGATTCTAGGCCACACTAGTCACACCTCCTTGAAGTTTTCACACCATTTTCCTGACAAGTATTGCAGTTGAATGGAAGGACAGACTGAAGGTTATATTTATTGGCTTCTGAGGAAAGTAAGGAATGTGAATTAGCCTCTCCTGCCTCCCATTCAGGTAGTTAAAAAATCAAAACCAAAACCAAAACCAAAGCCTTCAGAACTAAATGTCCTTTAAGTCTTGTAATGGAGGAGTGAGGTGATTAAAGTCTGGGGAATGTCCTCTTCAACCCTTGGCCTAACACAGTGTTTTCCAACTGGGCCTTGTGGCCTCTGCTTTGGAAGATGAGTTTCCAGTGATCTGTGGTGACAGCCTGAGTTCCAGGGCTAAATATAGGCCACTGATGATGACAGCTTCCCAAACCGAGGCCTATCAATGAATGGCATATTCACAGTTGGTGGGACACAAGACCAAGAGCAGCCTGGGAACAGAGGAATCTTCCCACCGCAGCTTCCTGCTGAATAAAGCCAAACTGTGTTTACCTGATTTCCAAATGACTTGCAAATTGTGGGTTGCTTTTTTGAAATTCTGAAATTCTCATGCTGTTTAATTTAACAAAGTGTGAGAGGATGAGAATGAATTTCTAGGACTTGGTAGCAATGTAGAGCAGGAAGCTTTCCCATTGCCACATTTTCAACCGGCTGCAACATAGCATATGAACTGCCATCAAATTTCAACTGAGGCATTAATGCCCGCCCCCTAAGTCCTTGTCAACTTTGTCAGCGAGGCCACTCTGCACACGCACGTAGCTGCCTATTGTATCTGCCACTTTCTAAATGACAGTTTGTGACCCATCTTTTAAGGCCTGACTGTCCTGGGCGGTGTTCTCCAAGGGTTGTAGCCCAAAGAGATCATTCCAGCCTCTTGGGACTGGATTAAAGATCACATCCTCACAGGACACCCCCAGAATTCCTAATGAGAGCCCAAGAGGGGCGGTCAGCACTCTGGGTTCTAAAAAGCCATCCAGGTGATTCTGGAAAAAGCTGATAATCACTGACCTAAAGTATTGTAAATCCTCCCCAAAATGGTCCCCCCAAAGCTTCCTTATAATCTGAGGTTGAAAATGACTAAAACATTTTATTTTTCACTTTTATTTTTATTATATTGTTATGACGATGACTGATGCACATGCCAGGAAGTGTGTACAAGTGGAGGTCAAATGACATTTTTCAGGAGTTAGTTTTCATCCATGTTGGTTCTGGGGCTCAGACTCAGGTCACTAAGGTTGTGTGTCAAGCACCTTTATACAATGAGCCATTTTAGAATCTAAATGTATTTGGTCCTAAACAAACAAACAAATCTAAATAAATCTGGCCATGTATGTTGTAAAACAGAAGTCATTATTCTATCTGGACTAATTTTATGAGCACTGAATTTCCCTACTTCAACAAGGCTTCTTTGCTTTTCAAATGTAATTCAGTTTCATAAATTTAAACTTTGTAAGAATCAACTTCTGAAATAACCTCATCACATGTGCATGATGATGCTGTGTGAGGCCACCTACAGCAAACTCAACACAGGAAACTCCAGAAGTAGAACTGGTGAGATCACTCTGCAAGCCCTTGCCACAAGCCTGAAGTCTGAATTGGATTCCAGAACCCCGGGTGGAAAGAGAGAACCGACTCCCAAAAGTTTTCTGACCTCCACGCATGCATACCAGAAACCACACATGCATACAATAATAATAATGAATAGATAAATAAAAATTTAAAGAAAAATTCAGATATATAGGACTGCTAAAGGAGGATCACTCCTCCCATAAAATGACTAATAGTTATAAAATAATGAATAAACCGGGCTTTTTGGTGGCGCACGCCTTTAATCCCAGCACTTGGGAGGCAGAGGTAGGCGGATCTCTGTGAGTTCGAGGCCAGCCTGGTCTACAAAGTGAGTCTAGGACAGCCAGAGCTGTTATACAGAGAAACCCTGTCTAAAAAAAAAAAACCAAAAAAAAAAAAAAAAAGAATAAATTCAGTAGAAAATTATGCAGTGACAGTATACTGGGCATTTAAAACACGTCAATTCAGGTAATGTAGGTCATGCCTAAGGTATGCCAATTTCTGTTTCCTCCGTAAAAATGAGTTTAATTGTCCTTTTCTACTTTGTGTGACCATTCAGAAACAGTACTGGCTATAGACTAACACACTCCCTAGGTAAGTGCTGCTATTGTTACTGCCTTTTAAAATAATCGTGTTTTTATCTTCGTGTGTCTGCATGTGATTCCATGCACTATGTATGTGGAGGTGACCATGGAAGCAAAAAGACGGTGTCAAATTTCCTGGAATGGAAGTTACAGGTGGCTGTGAGCTGCCATGTAGTTTCTGGGAATCAAGCCTGGGTCCCCTGGAAGAGTAGCCAGTGCTCTTAACCACTGGGCCATCTCTCCAGCACTGGCTGTTCCTAATTTAAAAATTAGCTCACCTGTGACAGTCTGGTCTCTGTGAAGTCAGATGATATTAACCCTTCATCACTCCAGAATGTACATACAGTTAAGTTTACAAAGCAAATACAAGCTCATGGCACTGAACTCTGGACACCTAGCAAGTGCCCACCCTTCTAAGCATTCATCTCTCTAGCCAATCCCTCTGTGATCATTTCAGTCTCCTTGAAAGTGACTGACTGGGTGATGTAAGGCATGTCCAGGGACCTCCAGGTTTCTGGGAAAGGACATCATCTCCCTTTCGTCTGGAAAACTGTGTTCTTAGACTCTGATGTGTGTGTGTGTCTCAGCAGCCATCTTGGAATCACCGAAAATGCCAAAGGAGAAAACCCCAAAGAAGGCTCATTAAACCGATGAGCTTGTAAGTCAAACTTAGATCTTCCCTCCTGATTAGTTAACTAAATACCCATACTTTTAACGTCGTTATCAGTAGAGCTCTATGTTGGCACAAAAACAAATTAGATGATAGACACACCAGCTAGTATGAGCTAACTGGTTCTATAACAAAATAATTTTTTTTTTTTTTTTTGGTTTTTCGAGACAGGGTTTCTCTGAATATCTCTGGCTGTCCTGGACTCGCTTTGTAGACCAGGCTGGCCTCGAACTCACAAAGATCCGCCTGCCTCTGCCTCCCAAGTGCTGGGATTAAAGGCGTGCGCCACCACCGCCCGGTAACAAAATAATTTTTTTTTATATTAAAATATCTAGTGCTGGGTGTGGTGCTGCTCACCTTTAATCCCAGTACTCGGGAGGCAGAGGTAGGCAGATCTCTGTGAGTTCAAGGCCAGCCTGGTCTACAAAGTGAGTCCAGGACAGCCAGGGCTACACAGAGAATCCCTGTCTAGAAAAACCAAAAACCAAAACAAACAAACAAAAAAAAACATCTAAAGCAACTCCTTAATCGTTCATCTTCAATTCATCTGTGTAGAAATGACATTAATTTCACTTTCTCGCTCTATACTTGCTTAGTAGATTAAACATTACCTAGCTATTTAATGTAGTAACTTCATAAAATTTTTGTTTTATCTTTAAAACTTCTGTTATATATCATTAGAAACTGCTGTAGAAGATTTTCAAGTAAGAATACATATTAAAAGGAGCAGATGAGGTAGCTCAGTCAGCAAAGCGCCTGAGTGCAAGCAGGAGGCCCTCAGTTCAGATGACAGGGACACACGTGAGAAGCCAGGCATGGTGCCATGTGCCCGCAACCTCGGCAATGGGGGGTCAGACAGGGGTGAGTGTGGGAGGGGGGCACAGACAAGGAGATTTCCTGGGGCTTTCTTCCCAGCCAGCCTAGCATAACTGGTGAACCCTGGGTCCCAAAGAGAGACCCTGACTAAAAATTTTAAATTGTTCTAATATAGTCTTTGCTTACTCCTTTTATTTGTCTGTATTACTGTAAAGGTCAGTAATGAACACGGTGATGTTTAAGTCAAGGCTACATGAGTAAAATGTACAAAACACATTTATTATAAAAATCATTATGTATTATCTTTTTATTGCTGCTGTCTTTTGTTTTGGGTTCTTCTCTCTCTCTCTCCTTTTTGAGACAGAGTCTCCTGTAGCCCAGGCTGGCCTTGAAGTCCTGAGTATTGTGTCACCATGCCACAACTTAAGTTTTTAAAAAGCAAACATGGAGGACTCTGGGTTGAATTCTAACCATCAATACAAGCAAGCAAACAAGCAAATGGAGCTCAGAGACCTGCCCTAAACTCATCCCACCAGGGTACCCCCTCAAGTATCTCTCCTTTACGTAAGCCTATGTTGTATTTCTTGCTTTGTAATGCGAACAAGCATCAGGTGGCTATCCACTTAAGTAGCATCTGTCTGTGCTGTTGCTGAAACATGAAAGCCAATGACCCCCTCCCCAACCTGGCTGGATTTGGTGCCCAAATTACAGTCCTCCAACGGAAGGACACTTGTCAGATCCATACAAACAGGTCAAAATTAAAACATTTCTCCTCCTCTAGAAAGTATATATGGCCAGTGGCTCCAAATGGGAACAGATCACCCCACACACGAGGGCTCAGACTTAAACATTATTAGAACATGGAGCAATGCTGGACTCTCTCCCTTCTCACTACTGTGGTCCAGCGTCTTGTCCTATAGATGAAGAGAGGGAAATCTCAAACAATCAAAGCACCTGGTAAAATCAGTGTTGCGTACAGCAAGCATAAAACACGTGTTTATCTTTTCAAGAATGAAAACTTTATGTTTGGCACCTTCGTTTGAGGGTCATTTTGGAAAGATCAAAAATAAGTCAGAACACAATATACCCATTCTGTGTATTATTTTTCTTCCCTTGTCCAAATCATGCCAGGAACAGTAGATTACCTTTGTAGACTATTTGCAGCATGTCCAGGAAATAACAGAGAAGTGGCAAATATGGACAAAGCTGCAACATGTATAAAGCATGCAGCTTCAGATCTGTGTTGAAATGGCATTCAGAGAGCACCTAGTCTTCCCTTTAAAAAAAGTTCAGCCCAAGTTACGGGAACCTGGCCCTGCCTGTGGTCAGCACTGCACCCCACCTCTATGCCTCTCAGTGCTTTTTCCCTCTGCTGCCTCACCCTGCCATTGCCTAGTACCTAGTGTTTTGGTTAATCTGAAATGTCCTCAGTACTTAGGAATACCAGCGACTACGCAGTGATGAATTAGAACACTATACTGGGTCAGTACTTTAAGTCTGAATATAATTTTTAGTTTATTCCTATTATTGAGGATTCAAAGTTCATTTTTTTTCTGAGGTGTATTGTCTAGAATCTGACTTAGACTGTCCCTGTCTTTTGTATCCTTCCTTACTTCTGCAACATGTTTCCTGACCATTTCACTGTTCACTAATCTCTCCCTCCACAAGAGGGATGGGCAGCGCGCGCACACACACACACACACACACACACACACACACACACACACACACAAGGCATTTTAATAGAGTCAATTTTGCTACTTGCTACTACTGTCTCTGATAAAATGATATGTAAAAAAGCATCAATTTGACTGAAATGACATAGCAGAATTCTGAATAAATAATTTTGATTGTCTATGATCTAGCAATTGCTTCCATGAAAAATGAATTAGTCCTTTATCCGTTAAATTTTATAAATGGTTTTTTAATAATCAAAGAAAAATTTGGTTTTATAATCCTAAGCATAACCACACCAAACTCATGAATTAAATGTCTATAAAATGTTAACAATTAAAAAGAATTAATTCCCAAAGAATCAAGAGCTAAACGAAGCACCAGGTACATTTTAAAATGGAGACTAATATAAAATAAGGAATTATCTTACCTCATAAATTTAAACCCCTGTACTTATATAGTGACGCAAGGGTCATATCTAGAAGAGTATGTGTAATAGAAATGTCTATGAGTGATTTTCAAAAGTAACAATTGAACTCTAATGGTTACTTCATAATCAATGATGTAATAGTCAGGAGGAGAACAAAGAGGATTGCATAGCTACGGATGGACTTCCCAGTTCAGTTTGCTCTTAAAAAGGGTGACATTGGACAAACATTGCTGGTTTCATAAATTAAATAAAATGAAAATTTACTGCATTATGGAGAACAGAATATTTTAGCAAGAAATGTGCTGGGAGGTATATTTTATTCAGCTGATCAACTTCAGAGAACTAAATCCTCCAGCACAAGCAGGTTAGACAATATTTACACCTGCAGTATTCCATTCCACACATAATCTATATCATCAGAAGCCACGCTTGAAGCTTCATTTAGACTTCACAAAGAGAGAAAATGAATGAAATGTGCCAGTGGACAACCCCCAACCTTCTGAGCATGGAATAAACAAATATAGGCGTTGGGCTTGATTATTCTGAAGTTCAAGGAAAGGGAGAAACAGATTCTAGGAAATACTATTTCTACTCATTTTCACACATTCTTTTACTTCAGACTGCTAAAAGGTTAGTGAAAAGGGCATTTATGTATTTTAAGTAAATAAAGACACTTATCTCCTGACACTGTCACTCTCGCAAGACATAGCCTATTAATCACATAATCCAGATGCTGCTTCAGTCATTTTTATTTTATTTGGCCAATAATACGTTTCAAGGTATAATTACTGATCCCTCCCACTTTCTTTTTGAACTGAGGACATCTTTATTATCTTCACAAACAACTAAGATGTTTACAGGAAGCAGTATAAACCATGTCATTTTGTGACATATTTTTGTTCCAGGCAGGCTTTGGGCCTAAATCCCATAGTCTCTAATCAGATAACTCTCAAGAACAAAGATGTAACCCCATCCTCAGATGTGTGCACATCAGTATGTCTAAGTTAAAAAGTATGTGTACAATATTTTTAAAAAAATTATCTTATTTCCCAAAATAAAAATACTTGCTCTTTTAAAAAACAAGGCTGTCTATAAATTCAATTCAAGGGGCAGGTCAAAATAAAACAGACATGCATGATAAGCTACCAGAACATCCTCAAGACAGATTCAGAACAGGTATTTGAGAAATCCCTTGATTCAAAATGAAATTCAACTTTTACAATGTCCAAGGAACTAATATCCAAATGTTTTGTTACGTTGAAAGGGTACTAACAGACATGGTTTTGTAAAATAAGAAGAAAAATATAAATATAGAATGCTAGTAAGGCGAGAGATGGTAAACAGCAGCTTATTATTAGAGTCTGATAGAGATAATAAATCAGATCAGATCAAACAGAACTGCCAACTGCATGCTTGTCCATAATGTCCCCTGGATTGGATGTGACGACATGTCTGCTCTCACCATGGTGCACGGTCCACAGAAAACGCTTAAATAACAGATGACCAAACTCAACTCTCTTCATGAAAATTAAAGGATAAAATCTTGCCCCACCTTTTTTCTTTTAGTAAAACTGACAAATTGTTGAGGAGCGCTACAGCGCCACCAACACAGATCAATGCAGAACAAAAAAAAAAAAAAAAAAAAAAATCTCCCACCGTGTGCAAAAAGAAGAAAACTAGAAAAATGGCAAATATTACAAAATGTCTCCCAAATGTACCTTTCTGAAGAAAACATAAGATAGATCTACAGAGATGAACGGACAAAGAGCTTTAAAGAAATCACACCCTAGACCACAAGTTAGACCCGCTCAGCAATAAAAGAGCCGCTATTTATCAACAGCCATAACTTAAACCCGGCTGTGCCAATCTTCTTGATTATACCAGAGCTGCTTTCCGTAGTCTGTATTCAAGAACTCCATCAAGGGAATCACAATAGGTCTATTAAAAAGGCAAAAAACCCCAAAACTACAACGGTAGTTTGCGTGTTGATAATTTGCTCTGGACAAATTAGGCAACAGATAATTTTTATGAAGACGATATGTCATATTTGGCACTACCAACATTGCTGGCATACAAAAAAAGTCCATCTTGAAACATCTGAGTTCCCTTGTAGTTCACAGCAATGAAAGTACAATTTTCATTATATATGTTTATCTTTAACAATGAAGAGAAAAACTAATTTTCTTTTCTTTTGGTAAAAATTGACCATACAAAATTAGGTGGAACGTGCAGAGATCGAAGCCAAAGAAATATACAAAGGTTGGTTCTGTGAGAAGAACCACAATGAAAATCTCTCTTATCTGGTGCTCCCTTCAAAAGATGCAACGCCAAGAACGTTTAAAATTATAAACTTACCATCCGGGTAGGCAAAGCAGCAGCCAGCTCTCGAAAAAAAAATTGCAGCAATATAGGCTGGGGACTGGGTGGTCCGGGAAAAACAGCCGCCGGGCAGCGTACGGCTCTCCAAACATCCTGAAAATATTTGGTAAATCAAAAGTGTGACTTTCCTCCATGGAGGGCGGCGGAGCGGGGCGGGCAGAGCCGCAGGATTCGAGGGCGTTCGGGGTACTGGGGCGAGCTGGAGGATGCGGAGCAGGCGGCGGCGGGAGGCTCGGGGTTAACAACTTTGCGCCGGCGGGCGGGCGGGCGCGCCGATTGGCTGGCGGGCGCACCGATTGGCGGGTGGGCGGGAGGGCGGGCGCGTCGATTGGCTGGCGGGCGGGAGGACGGGCGCGCCGATTGGCTGGCGGCCGCCCAGCTCGGCCCTCGCTCCCGCCTCCCGCAGCTCGGAAAGAATGCGCGACCGTGCCATTTTACACTGGGGCCCGGGAGCCCGGCTGGGGGCCCCGTATTAAGTGACGAGCACGACAACAATGGCAGCCCTGCGGCGGCCGCCTCCCCGGAGCATCTGGGCACGCCCTGGCGCGCGGTGCGTGGGGGCTCCACGCGAGACGGCGTCCGGGTGGGACCTGGATGCGGACGCGGCCATTTGGGGAAGCGGCCGGCCGGAGGGTGCCCGGCGTGACGTCCCCGCAGCCCCGAGCACCGCGGCCCCCTGCATTAAGTAGCGTCCAACCCTGGCCTAAAGTGGAAACCGTGTTCAGCTCCCCCCGCTCCCCTTCCAGCCCTGCTTCCCTTCCTGGCCGGCCCAGTTCTACCGCCCCGCCTCACAAACAAAATGGCTGAGGTGCCCAGTTCTTTGGATCCTTCCACCCGGCCTCCAGGAGGTGGTGAAAACTCAAAATAAATAAAGCCCTAAAGTACACCTTCGAGTCTGAGCTCCGGACCAACCTTTGGTGCTGCTGCTAGAGAGGTGTTTAGGAAACGCGCTGCTTTTTTTTTTTAATTCTTATTTCAATTGTTTTGAAAAGGACATCAATCATTAGGGATTTTACTTGACTGTAATTTGGACTTCCTGCTTTCCATATTTATAAGGTCTTTCACCTATCTTGGCAGGCTTTCAAATTAAGTGGGCTGGGAAACTTGATTCCCTCTGGTTGTGAGATGAGTAGGGTTGTCGCAAACAGGCTTCTCTAAAAAAGACGGTCTTAAAAAAATGTTAGAGGAATCTAATGGCAAATGTACAGTCCCCCAAGTCAGCTAACATCAAAGTGTTTCGAATCCTTAAGTGTGTGAACTGAACGTATTCACTGTACAATTAATTCCTTGCCAGCTAAATTTCTAATGAGCCAAGGATTAAAAAAGAAAATACTAAAGGATGAAAAAAAAAAAAAAAAGGATGGAGAATTGCTTACATTCTTCAAGACCCCCCTCCTCCTCCCACACAGAGGTCTGGTATACTTGGCTAGTATTTAATAGGTAGCCACCTTAAAAACTATGCCAGGGTTACTATATCATTCATTGACTACAACAAGGCCCTGAGAAGGAGAGAACAAATGCTATTAACTACAGGGTGATTAGAATAAACAGAACCTGCCTCCAGTAAACCAGAAGGCTGACAAAACTAGAATTTTGTCAGACAGGTATTAACCCCCAGGCATGGGCTTATTTAAAAAGACTGAGCCAGACTCCCTCTCTGGACTCTATATTTTGCATCTGTTCCACAGTCAACTAAAGTAGACAGCTGGGGTACACCTGGATTCACAAATATTTATCGAGCAACCATTGTAAGAAAAATAACTGGACAGGAATAGACACTTATGTAAATATACAGCTAGGTGCTTTTCATTGCCTATAGGCTAGACTGTACTGAGCACTTTGTAAGTTATGCTTATTTTTAATTACTTTCTGACGAAATAGTTTGCTTTCCAATTTTTTTTTTTTTTTTTTTTTTTGGGTTTTTCGAGACAGGGTTTCTCTGTGTAGCCCTGGCTGTCCTGGACTCAATTTGTAGACCAGGCTGGCCTTGAACTCGCAAAGATCCGCCTGCCTCTGCCTCCCAAGTGCTGGGATTAAAGGTGTGCGCCACCACTGCCCGGCTTGCTTTCCAATTTTTTAAATTTACTTTTTATTCAAGTTAAATCTCAATCACAATCCCCTCCCTACTCCCCCTCCAATCCCACCCTCCCACCCTCTTCTCCCTCAACCCCCCATCCTCTACCCTTTTTTTTTTTTAAAGTTCAAGGTATATCTTTTTCCCCCCAACAGCTTCCCCTTTCAGTCCAACAGATGGTACTTTCTCTTATAACACTAAATACAATACAAAACAACAGAAATAAATAGGCCACAATTATGAGAGCTATATGGCTTAGCATACATTCCCAATGTCCAGTCCATATGTATTTGGCCCCTGACTTTAACATTCTACTATCTAACCATCTCCATGAGTTTAAAGTTCTATATCTAACTCAGCTTTCATTCTAACTTGCACCACAATTTTAAAAACCCCTTGCTTCAACTGTAGACAGAATGCTGTCCAAACAGGACAAAATTGGAAGCAGGTAAGTTGACAGCCTAGCTCTGCCAAGACAGGGTAGGCAAGTCCTTCATAATTCCTGTTTTACAATCAATGTCTGTCAGAGAAACGGGGCCAAATGGCTGAAGATTGATGCTGTAATATATGGAGAGAAAATGGGAACTGTCCAGGCAGCCACTGGTATGTCACTTCTTAGTTTTGGAAGCTGCGGGCCCTGCACTTCCTGTATAATCAGATATATTTATCCCTCTCAAGTCTCTGAGGTGGTTGAAGACTAGATAGCGAGAGTCTCATAGTTAAATTTTGAGTTGTTTAGGAATCAAGAGGGTGTTCTGGATCCAAGAAGATGCTTTCCAATTTTTGAAACCATATTCATGGTATACACAAATAGGTTTCTTGTTTTTTTCTGTGTGTGTGAAGGCAAAATGTAGAATAGAGTGTAGAAAAGTTCTCAGAGAGAAATGTGTTGAGGTTTTTTATTGCAGTTCTTGAGAACTTAGCATTTGCTGTGCACAGCAGTTGCTGCTCATAGGCAATAATGAATAAGCAGTGGTTTATCTCCTATTTCATGGACTTACAATCCAGAGGGAAGACAGAGAAGTAGCAAACTAACAGACACAAACTATTAAAAATGTCGGCGAGTGCCCTCTACAAAGCAGGGTGCAGTGAAGAGAATATATCAATAAGGAGAAACTGCCTCTTAGCAGACGACATTGATCCTAGGCTTGAAAGATGGGAAAACTTCTCGGGACATAGCAGCAGGACACACACTAAGGCCCTGAGGCAGATTCAGGAGCCACATTCTGGAGGAGTCATGGAGGCCAGCATGGCCAAAGTATGCCAGAGGAAGGGGAATACATCAGACCTGGTCAAAGGTGCAGGTGGAAGGGACATCAAGAGAACTGGGTGTGTGCATAGGACTGAAGTCTCAACTTCAGTGCTCTTTAACTCCATATTTAAGCAGTGAATTAGATAGTGACTAAGGTAGCACGTTTGGAGATTTTGATGGTGGTAAACCCCAGAGAAACGGATGAAGTGAAGAACAAACCACCCCACGGTGTTCATGTTGAATTCACATAGCTACATCATGGAGTTTTGCTTTTCATTCACATGTTATAGCCAGTGATGATGGCTTAATTAATTATGAATATGAAAAACACATAAGGCAGATTACATGTAATACTAATAAAATTTTCAAAAAGCAGCAAGACAGACAGCCAACCGCCTTGGCTCTCTGGCTCTCCTTAGCTCTGCTCATTTGCACTTGGGTTGTTTTCCCAGGTAGAGTCTCATGTTATAGCTCTGGGCTGGTTGGCTTTAGTACTCTGACTTTTAAAAGTCTTACTTGTTTTTCTTTAAAGCCGGTGTGGTGGAACACACCTTTAATCCCAGCACTGGGAGGCGAAGGCAAGTAGATCTCTGAGTTCAAGGCCAGCCTGGTCTACAGAGCAGAGTTCCAGGACAGCCAAGACTAAGCAGAGAAACCCTGTCTGGAAAACAGAACAAAATCAAACAAAAAATTCTTGCACTTTTTTAATCAGTTGAAAAAAGTCCAAGAACCTTCTGTTGTTATAGCTGATGCAAAACATTGTTGAAGCTAGAAGTTAGGATAGTTTATTAGAATAAAAAGTAATTTTTTTTCAATTTGGCTTTTAGCAACCAACAGCACGTATTCAACTATTAAATCTAAAATCTAGAGCATTCATTGTTCTATCGAGTCAGTGGCACGATCTCTCAGATGCATGAGATAAATTCAGGAGCCAGAATCTTCACATATTTCCAATTTTGAGCCAGCTAGTGTATTCATAAAATCTTTACCTCACAGAACTGAGAAGCAAAGGAAGATATGTTTTTGAGAGTTCTCTTTTCTATTTTTAAGAGGTGATATAGTAACCTTTCATCTTATTCAAGTTTATTACAGCTTTTACAGTCAAATGCATGTGGCCAATTGCAATTTTGTAGGATAAATACGGCAAGTGGCCTGAAGTAATTCGGGTCAGTTTTCCCCACTAAATGCAGACTGCAGTTTACAACTAAACTTTTCGAAGATTTTCCACCTTCGGAACTGTGGAGATGGATTATGCATCTGTAGAGTTTAATCTCTCTCAGGTAATTCAGAAGAAACTATTCTTAGCTGAAGTCAGCATTCATAACCCTAATAAGCATGGGCAGCTCCAATTTGGACCACTCAGACCTCTGGTCTCCAGTGAACAGCAGTATTAAATTTTGTGTATTCTTAGGGAAGTCCCAATATCAACTCCCCATATGATTTCCCTTATTTCTGCCTTAAGAATAGTGAAGTTACACTTCCTGCAAACTTATTTTCAAGCAACACTTGACTATTTTGTTTTCCAAATATTCTGGTGCCTTTAGCTGAGATTTAAGAGTAATGATTTGAGAATGTATTGCATATTGTAGGTTTCAGATGCATTTATTCATTGCAAGATTTGCTCACTGTAAGTTTAATCATTGCAAAGAAAGGGGACTTTTCAAGAAACATCATTTTTGGAGCAGTTTGTGAACTCTGGTGTAGCTAAGATTAGTCTGTGACTGATCAATATCTCTCCACTTCATAAAATTCAACTTGATTTTGGGCTCATTACTCACACCAGTGTTGTATGACACAGTTTTCACCAAAGGGAAAACTACTTTGAGGTCCTGTCTCACCCCGATCAGAATGTGTATCATCAAGAATACAAATGACAACAAATGCTGACACACACGTGGGGAAAAGGAGGACCCATAGCCACTGGTGATAGGACTGTAAACTGGTGTGGCCACTGAGAAAGCCAGTCTGCATGTTTCTCAAAAAGCTAAAACCATATGCCCAGCCTCAACACTCCTGACCACACAAACGGAGAACTCCATGTTCTCCTATAGAGATGCCTGCATGTCTATTTCATATGTAGAACTTAGCTCCAGGTTTTTCTATTTGTGTTTTTAATTTGGAATGTCTGTGGAGAGCAGAAAACTGGAAAGTGACCATGGAACTAAGGCAGGAGTGGATGGTGGGACACAGGAGGTTGACTGTACAGGGTAGGAATACTGGAGGTTAAAGCTGTAAGCTGGAATGGAGAAGGTGTACATTAGCCAAATCTAAGAAGGTGTAAAAATAGTCTTACAGAACAGTCTCCCAGCACTCGGGAGGCAGAGGCAGGTGGATCTCTGTCAGTTTGAGGCCAGCCTGGTCTACAAAGCAAGTCCAGGACAGCCAGTAGAGAAACACTGTCTCAAAAAACAAAACAAAGCAAAAAAAAAAAAAACAAAAAACCAAACAAACAGAAAGAAAGAAAGAAAGAAAGAAAGAAAGAAAGAAAGAAAGAAAGAAAAAGAAAAGAAAACCCTTACAAAGCTGGGCAGGTGGTGGTGGCGCACACCTTTCCTAGGACCCACACAGTAGAGGGACAGAACCAAATCCATAGGTTTCTTACTTGGCCTTCACCCAAACACCACAACAGGCACACATGCATACACACACACACACACACACACACACACACACACACACTACATGCATCATACATGCCATCTAAACCTTAAAAAATAAAGACTAGCATGGATAGATGAGGAACACACAAGATTCCACGTCCAGATTAGGAACTACTGATCACTTCTGGGGAGGAGAGGTCCTTTTCGTTTGGAGGGATGGCCCCAGGTGGGTTACCCACACTTTGGTGGATGGCCCAACACCAAATTGGTGGGCGGCACCAATTAGACTCAGCGAGTTATAAAAAAAAGAAAAAGAGATGAAGATGGGAAGGAGATTTTTTGGGAGGCGTTCTGGGAGAGTGGAAGGAGAGAGATAGGGGTAGATATGACTAAGATACATTGTATGCATGGATGAAATTATCAAAAAATAAATTTATAATATTACTTTTTTAAAAACTCCCAAGAATCAGCCGGGCGTGGTCCTTTAATCCCAGCACTCGGGAGGCAGAGGCAGGCGGATCTCTGTGAGTTCGAGGCCAGCCTGGTCTACAAAGTGAGTCCAGGACAGCCAGGGTTACAGCCAGGGTTACAGCCAGGGTTTCTCGAAAAACCAAAAAAAAGAAAAAAAAAAAACCTCCCAAAAATCAATTAGCAAGTAAAAACAACAGAAACTAAACAAATACATGGAAACGGAACAGCATATGCATATATAACCAGTAAGTCACAGAAGAAATTGGGAAAAAAGTTTTTAAAAGTCCCAGAATTCAATGAAAATGAAAGGACAACATGCCAGAATCGTTGGAACACAGCTAAAGAGAAAAGTTATTAGCTATGAGTGCCCACATTAAAAAGCAAACCGGGAAGACAATAAATAAACAACCGAACAATGTACCCAAAGGTCCTAGAAAACCAACAATAACCTAAACTCAGAAGCAGTAGATGACAAGAAGTAAGAAAGATCAGGGAAGTCAGGGAGGTTAAGACCAAAAGCACTAGAATCAATCAAGTACAAAGGTGGCTCACTGAAAAATTAAGATTAACAAGCCCCTAGTGAAACCAAGCAACAGAAAGAAAAGATCCAGTTTAATACAATAGACATGAAAGGGAAGGCAACTTCTGATTCCGGCGAGTCATTAGGAACACTTTGAAAACCAATGTTCCAAAAAACTACAAAATGTAGAAGAGATCGGAAAATTCCTAGACCTACCAAAATTAAATCAAGAAAATATGAACAACTTAGGGAGATCTGTTACTATCAGTGACATTGAAGTGTTAACAAAGGGAAGTCTGTGGCTAGACAGACTCACAATGCCACCAAGTCATTAAAAAAAGCCCACACCAATGCTACACAAACATCAATGAACAGAGAAGGAACATGACCAAACTCATTCTACGAAGCCAGCACAACCCAGGTTCCAAAACCAAAGGCACACAGAAGAAAAAAACAAAACAAGACAAAACAAAAAACCCAAACCAAACAAAAACAATAACAACAAAAAACCCTCTAAATTTCCCTGAACAATGATACAAAATTTTCCAATAAAATTGGGATTCAAGAATACATTTAGGAGGTCACACAGCATGACCAAATTAGTTTCATTCTGGAGTTCAAGATAGTTCAACATACATTAATCACTAAATATGATTCTTGAGCATAGATAGGCTTAATGACAAAACCACATGACTATCTCAATCGACTCAGGTAAAACATCTGACAAAGGTCACTATCTCTCATGATAAAAGCCCACAAGAAATTAGGAACAAAAAGAACATTCTTTAACATAGTAAAGGCTACATGTGACAAACCTACAGCAAGCATAATATGTAATAGAGGAGGAGACATATTTCCTCTACATTCTGGAATCAGACAAGGGAGTTCACTCTCTTTACTTTCACTCCATGTAGGACTTGAAGTCTTATGTGGAAGAACAGATAAGAGAGTGAATAAAAAAATTACAAGTAGTAAAAGAATTCAAATTATCCCTATTTGTAGATCACCCGCTCCTATGATTAAAATTTTCAGCAATTTGGTAGGATACAAAACATATGTGGTCAGTAGTTTTTCTGTATAATAATAATGAACACACCAGGGAAAATGCTACTCACAATTGCGTCATAAATTAAAGACAGATCGGGCTGTGGTGGCACATGCCTTCAATTCCAGCACTCTGGAGGGAGAGGCAGGCAGATAGATAGTGGAGTTAGAGGACAGCCTCGTAGAGTTCCAGGACAGACAGGAGTACACAGGGAAATCCTGTCTTCAAAAATAAAAAATCAGCTAACCAAACCAGAGAGAGAGAGAGAGAGAGGGAGGGAGGGAGGGAGGGAGGGAGGAAAGAAAGAAAGAAAGAAAGAAAGAAAGAAAGAAAGAAAGAAAGAAAGAAAGAAGGAAATTAAAGACTTCTACAGTGAAAGTTTTAGGACACTGAAGAAAGCAATTGCTGAAGACACTAGATGGAAAGGTTCTGGGCCCACAAGTACGCAGAGCCAACACTGTGAAAAGGCTATTTTAACAAGAGCTACAGACTCAATACAGTCCCTATTAAAAGTCTGTGGCATTCAATGGAGCACTAGAGGAACAATGCTGAAAAGCATAAAGGGCCAACAACAGAAAGCAATCCTTAGTTGAAAGAGGAACATTGCAGGTACCACAACACATGACTTAAAGATACATGATAAAGCCATTACAAAACAGCATAGCAATGGCACAAACCCAGATGTTTTGTAGGACCAATGGAGTAGGGAGGGAGACTTATAAGTACATCCATACAGTTACAGATACCTACTTTTAGACAAAACTGTCAAAAAAAAAACATTGAAAGAAAAACAGCCTCTTTAACAAATAGTGCTAGAAAAACGGGATATCCACCTGGCACAATACTCAATTAATAATGGATCAAAGACTTTAATGCTATACCTGAAACTTTAAAATTACTAGAGGAAAATATAAGAGAAATAGTTCAGAGACAGGTATCGGCAAGGATTTTCTGAGCAGGACTCCACTAGCTCAGGAAACAAGCTGAGCATCAACAAAGGGCATTAGCACTTCAGTTGATGGAGTACCTGGGAGAATGGAGCGGATAAATGAGGCGGAGTAAAGTCTCATGGAATAGCCAACTTTATTCAGAGCATCAGACAATTTATACTCTGAGAATTAAAAGGAGTCACATGAGTGTCCAGCCACATGACTGGCTGCATGTGACAAAACAAAAACATGTTTTTCCATAGAGGCATATGGGCAAATAACAAAAGCCAGTTGTAATGAATAATCTAAAGTAAAGTCACTTCTATCTGCTACACCTGGGAGAGGCATGGAACCATAATCCAGAAACAATTCTATGTTTTTGAAGAAAATGAGGTCACAGGACTCTTGTCTTGGTTTCTTGGCGTTTTTTTCACAAGAAAAAAATCTCCTCACTCGACTCCATTCTTGGACTGTGTCTGACCAAAAAAAAAAAAAAAAACAAACTATTACATGAAGACATCTAGACAGCAAAGGAAGCAGTTGCCAGAGCAGAGAGACAGCCTGAGAACAGGAAGACTCTGTGTCAACTACAGTTCACACAGGAGATGAATGTCCATGACATATAAAGAACTACAAACCTAACATCTTCCTGTCAATACATGACGTAAATAGACAGCATTGCATGAAAAAGATACAAGTGATCAATATATACCCCAAGGAAAAAGTTTGGCATTCTTAAGAATCAGGAAAATGCAAATAAAATTTCTTCGAGATTCCATCTAATATCAGAATGACTATCAAGAGAATAAATGACAACAAATGTGGAGAGGATGTAGGAAATGAGGTACCTTATTCACTCCTGGAGGAATATAAACTGGTATGGCCACGATGGAAATCAGTGTGCTGGTTCCTTGAAAAACCTGAAAATGTAATTAACATATGGTCCACTTATGCTACTCTCAGGTGCATGCCTGAAGCAATCTAAGTGACAACACCACAGAAATACCATGTTCACGTTTAAAGCTGAACCATGCACACTAACCAGGGAATGGAACCAGCTTAGATAAGTGGATAAAGAAAATGTCTATAAAACACAGTGAAATTTAATACAGCCATAAAGCGAAATAAAATCTCCTTGTCTCTAAGGACTCGATTGAGTAGATGCAGAAACTGCTGCCATCTCTCCCAGGGAGAAGGGAGCTCTTGTGTGGATACATTTCCATACTGTTGTGTTGCTGACTTTTATTGCTGGCATCTGCTCACCTGTTCTCTCATTATGTCCCCTAGTATTCTTATTTTACAGCCATACAGATAGCCTCCTCAGTAACAGCCACTTCAGTGTGTGAGCTCTGAGAAGGGTGACCTTGGTTGTCACTCAAATTTCTCACACTGGTGACTTGTGGAATAGTGGATCTAGGCAGATTCTGGTGGACCCAAAGTGATTAGAACATCAAACCCCTGTGTGTGTGTGTGTGTGTGTGTGTGTGTGTGTGTTTGTGTCCTGTAGTGAGACACAGAACATAATAGTAGAAGTTCTGCAAGGGCAGGTGTTTCAGCTAGGATACAGAGAAAAGTGACTCTTCTGTTATTAAGAAAGCAGCGCAGTATAAACTCCAGGTTCTGGTTTCTTGCTGCACTACTGCGGGATGGGGTGGGGAGGAAATGAGAAAACCCACAGACAGACCTCACTGCCTCAATTTCAACAGGGATCCCTTAAGTCAAAGAAGAATTGTAAGAGCTGCAGCAATGGAAACTCAGACTCTCGCTTGAAGTGTGACCTTCGAGCAAGGCAGGAAGGAGCTGAGAAGTCCTGAAAGACATGGGGCCCTTTTTCTTTATGGAATATGCTTCAAGCTGGAGGGCCAGTAAGTGCTTCAAGCCTCAGGTGGAAAGGAAGAGTTTACCATGTTCAGGTCACAACACAGCTAGCAGTTCTCTTTGTTCGTTGGTGACAATACACAGAGGCCATCTATTGTATTGTCAATGTTTAGACAGTTGCTTTTAACTAGCCCTATTTTTTTTTCTGCTTTGAAAAAAAAAACTTTTGGTGTTAGATTTTGGTTAGCTATTGTACTGGCTAGAGTCATCAGAGAGGATGGAGCCTCAGTTGAGGAAATGTTTCCATGAGGTCTCCAGCTGTAAAGCTTTGTCTCAATTAGTGATCAGTGGGGGAGGGCCCAGCCCATGGTGGGTGGTGCTATTGCTGGACTGGTAATCCTGGGTTCTATAAGAGAGCAGGCTGAGCAAGCCACACACATATCACACACATGCACACTACACACAGCACACACATACACTACACACACATACACACACACACACACACACACACACACATTCTACACACACACTGTACACACACATATACACCGAGGCACACACACACACAAATACATACACACCCACATACACACAGGCACATACATGAACATACCCACCCACATACACACATAAAAATACATACACATACACACACACCACACCACACACACACACCACACATATTCAAACAACATACACACCACACACGTAGACACACATAACACCTCTCTCTCGCTCTCTCTCCAGCTGGAGGCGATTATTACAGTTTTGGATCAAAAATGAGGGAGCAGAGCAGCATCCTCTCTCACAACAAGCATTTTTAACAGGCTCCCTAGGTGCCTGGGACAACTGATAGGGCAGAATCCTGTCAGAGGAACACGAATGCGGGTGGTGGTCAGAGGACAACTTACAGAGGTAGATTCTCTTCTTGATCAGGAATGTGTCAGGCTTAGTATCATTCACCTTTTCCCTCTGAGCCCTCTCTCTGGCTCAAAGAAATGGGTCTCTTTAAAGATCAGTAAAGGTTTTGTAAGTAGCCGGGCGGTGGTGGCACCGCCTTTAATCCCAGCTCTCTGGAGGCAGAGACAGGAGGATCTCTGAGTTCAAGGCCAGCCTGGTCTACAGAGTGAGTTCAAGGACACCCAGGCTACACTGAGAAACCCTGTCTTGAAAAACTACCAAAAAAAAAATCCTTCAATAAGGAGAAAGGACTCCACTGGCTTCTCTCTTTGCTGTTGAAAAGCTAATGCTGGCAGGCCAGCCTCTGTATTACCTGCAAAGAGGTTCCATTGAAGCGACCGCCCCTGAACAGCTGCGTTGTCTGGTAATGACTCACTTCAGACTTAGTCACTGAAAAAAAAAGCACTGTTGATTGTACATATAACAGAAGAATTAATTAACAACCAGCTATTATCTAACATCGAACCTAGCTTTCAGATTCTCTTATAGATAAAATACGTATCTTTCTGAAACATCCACCTCAGATGAACACAGAATAAAACATTTGGAAGACCGAAATGTGTCATAATGAGTATGCCAACTGTTGACGGTCCCGTTTCCCCAGGTCCTCCCCCACTGTCTTCTCCTCAACTTCTTTTTGTGCTGGCAAACTTTCCGAATAAAGGATGCCGCGCCAGTGATCCCTGTTACATAACCGAATGCCTGCGTGTAATAGCAGCCACGAAATAACCCAGACAGGGGCGATTACATAACGAGCACAATTGCAATTCCCTTTGATAAAGATCAGGGACTTTTTAGGAGGCGTTAGAAAATAGTCCTTAGAGTTCCAGATTGCTTGTGAAGCCACACATGGGTGCCGATGTAGCTACTCAGATTGCTTCCTTGCTTGCTGACTGACAAAGGCGCGGACAGTAAACGACTGTGGGGCACCTGGCACTTGAAACCCACGGAAAGGACACTAAGTAGAGGAGGAGACGGGATAGTGGGGAGGGTAGGAGATGAGGGGTTAGAGAAGAGGTGGGTGTCAAAATAATGCAGGATGGTCACATGGATAGGGCAACGAGACAACGTACAGGAAAATCCAGGACACTTTTAAGCCGAGTACTTCTAATTCTTTCAATGGCCTCAGTGGTACAGCACTTGCCTAGCATGCTTTGGGCCCTGGAGCCGATCCCAGCACAGAGGCAAAACAAACTCTCAGAACATCTCAGTAATTTTTCTGGCAGAACAGGTTGAAATCTAAGGGATTTGAGTGACTTTATATGTATAGAGATCTTTAAATACAGGCAAATCAGGGAGTCTGGTCCCTTTAGAGGAGCATTGGGAATACCCAGCCCTGGTGGCTGTGTCTGCTTGCTGCCTCTCCCTTCGACAGGTACACTGTTGGCATGGCCAACCTACAAGCCAGCATTAGCTTTTCACCAGCAAAGAGAGAAGCCAGTGGAGTCCTTTATCCTTATTGAAGGATTTTTTTGGGTAGTTTTTCAAGACAGGGTTTCTCAGTGTAGCCTGGGTGTCCTTGAACTCACTCTGTAGACCAGGCTGGCCTTGAACTCAGAGATTCTCCCGTCTCTGCCTCCAGAGAGCTGGGATTAAAGGCGGTGGCAGATCTTTACTGATCTTTAAAGAGACCCATTTCTTTGAGCCAGAGAGAGGGCTCAGAGGGAAAAGGTGAATGATACTAAGCCTGACACTCCTGATCAAGAAGAGAATCTACCTCTGTAAGTTGTCCTCTGACCACCACACGCATGTGTGCCTATGCATTCACAGTAGATAAATAAACTTAAGAAATTAAAGGGACTGCTCCTGCAGGAAAGAGTGTACTGCTGAAGCCACGGCAGAGGTTATGTCACCCCAGAGGGAGGGAGGCCATGCTGAGATCCAGGCTTCACTCTCAGAACAACTGGGTTAGACGGTCCCAAGAAGGTCTCTTTACTGCAATACTTTCATTCTCATCAGTGCGGTCTGGAAAGTCTACTCTTGTCAGTTTGCTATACCTATTGCACAAATTTGGAAAAAGAAACTATCAACCTCAATTTGAAAGCAACTGAGGCATTTGGAAAGGAGCCTCATGTTCATAAGTTGTATGATACCACATGAGGCACCTACTGTGTGCAAGCACATTCTCAGGCACATGTATTTAATCTAGGAAGCAGACAAACTCCCAAGACTCAGTCTCCCATTCTTCCATGGGTGCTAGCTAGCTCACTAGATATTTTGACAGGGATGCAGGACATCAGAGTTGGAACCATCCTGGCCTCTACCTATAAATTCTGCTGTTCTCATTGTGAGGACTATGACTAAGAAGTAGGTGGGTTCTGGGTCATGGGGGAGGGCTTCTGTCTCAAATGGAAATATTTGAGGTGGCTAAGCGACCCATTTCCACTAGAGGGGTGAGGAGTTGGGCTTCTCCTGAAAAAAGAAGGAACAGCATTGTGGGTTTTATCTTGGGTTCCTAATAAACAAAGGGGAGCCTGGGGATGCTGGGCTGACCTCTCTGAGACTCCAGCTTTATCCTAGTCCATGCCAGGCAGATTTGAACTGTTGTCCTCTATCATAGTCTGGGTGGGGTGTATGTGGAGCTCCCTGATCACAGGGACCTCACCTATGGGAGGGGTGTGAAAGGACAGCCAGATCTTTGCCTCAGCCATCTATTCCCTGCCCATAGCACTATCTGTATTTTCTTGGAGATATGGTTAGACAAGAACCCTGAAGGTTTTTACCAGTTCTTAGACCTATTTTGAATCAGCACATAGCCTGCCTGTTCATAAATATACCCTGCTCGTATCTGGCAGTCCAAGTCCGTGTTCTCCTGATTCAGCTGGGGAACCTCAAGGACCTCTAAGGACAAGGGGCCTTCACTAACCAGAGGTCAAAGGTCAAGGGATCTCAGAGTGTAGGTTCTGGAGACCCTGTGATGAGGGTTCTGTATTGGGTATACTGGAGGAAGGCTCTAGAAGCTACTATTTGCAGGAGCTGTCACTGGACCCTGGTCTGGGCAGATGTCCTTTTGTCTGGGATTCCTGACAGACATGGTACTCCTACGCCTTTAGAAAAGCTGAGAAGGTCTGAACCTTGGCATCTTGTCACCTCCTGAACCTCCACTCCTACTTTCTCTTCTAGAGCTACCATAATGGGTAAAGTTATCCTGTAAGACCCACTTGCCCAAGGACAGACATCTTCCTGGGTTGTTGTTCATGTAAGATAACAAGTCACGTGTTTTCATGTCAATAAACAAGGTTGGTTGCCCTAGCTGCACAGGACGTGCTTGATCACATGTAGGAGAGAGGTACGTAGGCAGGAAGTACGTCAGGATGTATGCTTGCCCCTGATTGGACACACAGGAAATACCATAGCCTTGTGGGTTTCGCCTTTATGAGAACCTGACTAACCTAATTCACCATCATTCTCTGGGAATCCCGGGTATGAACCTGGACAAATGTCCATCTTCTTGGCCAATGTTTAACAAAGCCTGCTTTAATTGGATAACAGAAGATTTGATCTTTCTCCTTGCAGCTTTCAGGTTTAGCAATACCTGAATCAGCAGCACATCTGTCTCCATCCTTAGATTTAAGGAGACACACATCTACAGATCCAGAGCTCGAAATGTGTTAACTGGAAGCAAAATCAACTAATCTGGAACCAGAACCAGATTGCCCACCAGAGCTGGAGAGCACAAAAGCCACCAGAAGTTTCTGTGACACCTCTGGAGTTGGAGCCAGCTGTGGCAGCTGCAGTCCAGTCAGTGCCAGATCCTGTGTCTCACCACACCAGGGAAAGAACACACATTTTATGCCTCTGGTCTTTGTAGTAGTGGGCTTGCCTCACGCAGAAGTGGCTGCACCAGACCCATTCTTCTGCTGACAGCCCATCTTCTGTCCACTTTGAAGACAGCACTAATTCTGTGGCCTCACACAGTCATCCTCAGAGTCCTCCAGCAGCCGTCCCCACCAGCCTTCCCCTCTAATATATATATAATTTTCTGGTTCCTTTATATTTTTTATTTTTCCCTTTTATAGTAAACAGATTTTTTTCCCCTCACACAATACATCCTGATTTTTGCTTCTCTTCCCTCCCTCTACTCCTCTCAGCTCCTCCCATGTCCACTTCCATCCAGATCCACCCCCTTTCTGACTCTCATTGGAAAACAAGCAGGTTGCTATAGGATAATGATAAAATTATGTATAATAAAACAAAAATATAATAAGTTAAAACAAAATGGGACAAAACAAAGAAATAGAAGGAAAAAGAGCCCAAGAGAAGTCACCCAAACCAGAGACTCATGTGTTCACTCCCTTAGAGATTCCATAAAAACACTAAGCTGGAAGCCATGATAAATACACAAAGGACTTGTATGGTTAAAAGAGGGAAGGGAAAATATATAATAAGGGGAAAAAAGTAAAAGAAAAAAGGAAAGAAAGAGCCCTAATGTGACATTATGAAACAAGAAACTTCCAAAGCTGTTGAGTTCATTTTCTGCTGGGCATCTAAGGCTGGGCAGACAGAACCTCTTGGAAGAAACAAAACTTCCATTTGCAAGTGGATATCAATTGCAAATTGATATCAGTTGCTTTTGGGTTAGGTATGAGGACATATGTCTACTTCTCCTTTCAGCACTAGGACCCTATCTGGTGCAGACCGTGTAGGCCCTCTGTAGGTTCTGTGAGTTCATATGTGCATCAATCGTGTTGATTTTATGGGCCTTGTTTTCTTGATGTGCTCCTTCCCTTCTGGCTCTTACACTCTTTTTGCCTCCTTTTCCAAGGGGATCCCTGAGCCCTTTTGGGAGGGACTTGATGGACATAACCATTCGGGCTGAGTGGTGTAGGTCTCTCAGACCACATGATGTGTGGATGTGTGGGCCTCTATATTTGTTCCCATCTGCAGTAGGAGGAAGCTTCTCTGATGGTGGCTGAGCAAGGCACTGGTAGATGAGTTCATTAGGAGTCATTTTATTACTACTTTTTGTTTTGTTTTTTGATACAGGGTCTCTCTGTGTAACAGTCCTGGTTGTCCTGGAACTTATATGTAGACCACACTGACCTTGAACTCACAGAAATCCTCTTGCCTCTGCCTCCTGAATGTTGTGATTAAAGGTATGTGCCACCATGCCTGACTTGGTACTCTTTTCTTCTTCTTCTTCTTCTTCTTCTTCTTCTTCTTCTTCTTCTTCTTCTTCTTCTTCTTCTTCTTCTTTTCTTCTTTTAGAATAGTAGTATTTGGTTTTATCTAGGGCCCTGTGCTATCTAGTCTCAGGTTCCTGATCACCCAAGCACTCATGGAGTGATCCCTCAATCAAATCGGATATTGGTTGGTTATTTCCACAAATTTTGTGCCACCATTTTACTAATGTATCTTGCAGTAAGAACACCATGTAGATCAAATGGTTAGTGCTTGGCTTGGTGATTATGTTTCTCCTTTGGTAGCATGCAGAGTACCTTCTTGCACCAAAGACATTGGCACCTAGGGGTGAAGGCTGTATGTAGTCACCAGCTTCAGCTTGACTTCTCCATGTTCAATGAATTCAGTAGGCATTGTCTTCAGCATATACTTTAAGTGACCATTGGAGGTTCAGAAGGTTGGCAATGGGGTCATTGAAATATAAAGGAAGCCGGGCGGTGGTGGCGCACGCCTTTAATCCCAGCACTTGGGAGGCAGAGGCAGGCGGATCTTTGTGAGTTTGAGGCCAGCCTGGTCTACAAAGTGAGTCCAGGACAGCCAAGGATACACAGAGAAACCCTGTCTCGAAAAACCAAAAAAAAAAAAAAGGAAATTAGTCGGGCGTGGTGGTACACGCCTTTAATCGCAGCACTGGGAAGGCAGAGGCAGGCAAATCTCTGTGAGTTTGAGGCCAGCCAAGTCTACAAATAGAGTCCAGGAAAGCCAGGGCAGTTACATAGAGAAACCCTGTCTTGAAAAAAAAAAACCTAAAAAAAAATAAAGGAAATTAAAAGCAAAGATGTAGAATTAATTAATTAAATTATTTCCAGTATTTATATTATAGTTAAATGGTTGGGGGTTTTAATCTGTAACCTGCCATTATAAATGATCACACTGAGATGCCTTATGGATTTTAAAAAGCCTTAGCCTAAGCCGGGCAGTGGTGGCGCACGCCTTTAATCCCAGCACTTGGGAGGCAGAGGCAGGCGGATCTTTGCGAGTTCGAGGCCAGCCTGGTCTACAAAGCGATTCCAGGACAGCCAGAGCTGTTAAACAGAGAAACCCTGTCTCGAAAAACCAAAAAAAAAAAAAAAAAAAAAAAAAAGCCTTAGCCTGGATAGTGCAATCTTAGCCCATTTAAGCTAGCTTTTAATTTTTTCCCCAAATAAAACCCTATAATGTATATATATGTTTATCCTCTGGGCTGTTTTTCTCCATGATATGCCAATGTTCCAGGCTCCATGGAATGATGTTCGTCCATCTAACCCATAGTGTGTCCTCTCCTTCTTCCTCCTGGCTTCTTCTTCCCATAACCCTCTCTCCCTGCCCCAGAAGCCCACCAACCTTTGCCCTGCCTACTTCTCTCTCTCCCCAATCCAGGCTGCAACATTTATTCAACCAATCAGAGACAAAGGTTAGCAAGCAAGGTAACACAGCATCATTTGGTGTACATGCTTATGGCCTTGCACAGCAAGCAGGCCTCTGGGAGCAGATTAATTAGCACTGAGAATACATAACAGATCACTGCATCACAAAGAGCAAGGAAGTTGTCTGCTTACATGTCACAGTTTACCTGTCATCATGTAGAAAAGCCTGAGGAATTCAGAAAATTCCATGAATACTGCTGAACAAGAAGGACAAAGTTACAAGCAGAACAACAGTAAAGACCATAGCTCATGTTTACACGCTAACAATGAGATATCTAAAAATGACACCAATCCTATAACATCAGCAATACAATGTACAGAACAGTAGGTTTGAATGATCGGCAAAACTTGAACAGAGAAAAATGTGAGACTTTTCAAAGAAATAAATGGAACTCTAAGAGATGTAAAGAGATACCATGTTCATGATAGGTTAATTGATAATGTTACATAAATCTGCACATTCAAGATTGTTTTGATGCTCAGACTCCATTATTCCTCTATACCCAGTGGTCAATGCAGAAATAATTAATTAAACTATTTACTAGTATTTAAGTTATATTTAATTGTTTGGCAGCAGTTAATCCTTAACTAGCCATTATAAATGAGCACACAGAGACATTATGGATTTTAACAAGCTTGGCCATGAACTGAGAAATCTTAGCCCACCTCAGCTAGCTCTTAATTCTATTTTTGAATAAAGCCCCGTATACTATACATATGTCCCCTGGGCTTTTTTTCCCATGCTATGACAATGTCCCAGGTCATGTGGAATGAGGTTCTTTTCTCTATCCCATGGCATGTGTCCTCCTTCCTGCTCTTTGCTGCTTGTCTGACTTCTACTTCATCTCCTGGAGGCTTCTTCTTGAGGCTGCTTCTGGCTACTGGAGGCTTCTTTACTTTTCTACTTGAGCCTAGACTTTAACGGCTGAGCATACAGCTTCATAATGTTTTCTTAAAAACTTTGCATGCAAATTATTTTTAAAAGGGCTAGCCAAAAATGATCGATCCTACAGAGACTGGACAACAAAAGCTATAGCTAACTTTCCTGGGAATTGGCCAATATCTCAATTTTTAAAAGGTACCCAAAAATAGTAACACCTCCATTTTTAAGAGATGGGATGGAAGTTTTTTGTTGTGTGTTATGTTATATGTTGTGATTGTTTGTTGTCATCTAGGATGAATGGATGGATATATGTTATGTGTTGTGATTGTTTGTTATCGTCTAGGATGAATGGATATATGTTATGTGTTGTGATTGTTTGTTGTTGTATAGGATGAATGGATTATATGCTATGTGTTGTGATTGTTGTTGTCTAGGATGAATGGATATATGTTATGTGTTATGATTGTTTGTTGTCATCTAGGATGAATGGATAAGAGAAACAACTGCTATTGGTTTTCAGGAGCATCAGACTAATATAATAGCACATGCCATTGCTAGGGGTCTTAATGAGAATGAGTGCATTTAAAGTGGTGAACTTGGTCATTTCCAAAGATATCAAAAGGCTGAAACCTCCAGAATTCGAAATGATAGGTGTTTGGACTTTGCAGAACATGGTCATAAAAGGGAACGAACAATTTTTAATAACAAGGGAAGGTTAAGGTCTCCAGGATTTTGTACTCGTTGTGGTAAACATTGGTCCCAGGATTGTAGAGCTAAAATGGATGACAGAGGTAACCCATTGATGGCAAATAAGGGAGGGGCCTACAGGTTCAAGGCCCTGCATCAAAACCTGTGAACCATCGTCCATCAGTCAGCCAGAGGGAAACGAGCAGTTAGGAGGAAGAACAAAGTTAACCATTGCCAATCTTTTGCATTCTACTGAAGGCAGTGCAGCTTTAGATCTGGCCACTTCAAAGGTTCCTACACATTTTTAGGAACTGGTAAATTATCACATGTAAAACAAAGTGTATGATGGCATGGTTAGACCAAGGCTTTTGGAATGTTGTTTCTTTGCTTGATTTTTGTTTAGATGTCTTTCATTTTTCTATATCGGGAAGTAGAAAGGATATTTTTCTCTTTTGGCATTGCTAAAATATAAGAGGCTTTTGAAGAGTTTGGGCAGATTTGGAATTATCACTGCAATTCAGAGTTGTTCTCTGAGTTACAGAGTTACTAATATCTTGGATTTAAGTGAAATATTTGAGCAGGGTGGTACAGGCACACACCCTTAATCCCATCACACTAGAGGAAGAAACAGGCAGATCTCTGAATTCTAGACCAGCCTGGTTTAAACAATGAAGGCAGGGTGGGATCCTGCTGATAAGACAAGGCTGCTTACTAAAGACAGTCTAGAATTAAAAAATGACACCTATTTTCCTTGATGTTAAGTTTAATAATGTCCTTAATTATCTAATAGATAAATACACACAATCTTAAATTTACATAAAGAGAAAGGGATCACAAGCCAGTTTCCTTAGTTGTGGGGCTCCCACTGGAGAAGTGGTTTCAAGAGGCATTTTGCCCCTCAAAGAGATATGTTAATCGCTGAATGTGGTGGTGCACACCTTTAATCCCAGCACTTGGGAGGCAGAGGCAGGCGGATCCCTGACCTTCACCAAGGTCAGCCTGGTCTACAAAGTGAGTCCAGGACAAGCATACACAGAGAAATCCTGTCTTGAAGAAAAAAAAAAAAAGAGAAGTAGATGAAGTAGAGAAGCCTCCAGTAGCCAGAAGCAGCCTCAAGAAGAAGCCTCCAGGAGATGAAGTAGAAGAAGTCAGACAAGCAGCAAAGAGCAGGAAGGAGGACACACACCATGGGATAGAGAAAACCTCATTCCACATGACCTGGGACATCGGCATAGCATGGAGAAAAACAGCCCCGGGGGGATATGTGTATAGTATACGGGCTTTATTCAGAAATAGAATTGAAAGCTAGCTTAGGTGGGCCAAGATTGCTCAGTTCAGGGCAAAGCTTGTTAAAATCCATAATGTCTCTGTGTGCTCATTTATAATGGCTAGTTAAGGATTAACTGCCACCAATCAATTAAATATAACCTAAATGCTAGAAAATAATTCAATTAATTATTTCTCCAGGTCAATATCAAGGAGAACAGCTAGACGCTGGTTCTGGCTCATTTTCATCAGGTAACTGTGCACAGGTCAAGGGTACAGACCATCATGGCAGGCTGGTGAAGGCAGCAGGAGCTAGAAGCAGCTGATCACATTGCATCCCCAGTCAGGAAGCAGACAGCATGGTTGCTCGTGCTCAGCTGGCTTTCTCCTTTTCACTCTGTCTAGGAATCAAGCACAATGAGTGTGGCCAAGCACTTTTAGTATAGTTTTCCAAACTCAAGCAAGGTAATTCACATAACTCACCAAAGGCATCCCCAGAGGCTAAACAGTCCCTCACAGGTGTGTCTAGAGGCTTGTCTCTAGGTGATCCCAGCTATATAGTTGACAATGAACACAGGACACTTGTGTGATGGTTTGCACTTCAATAATCTCTCCGCTGTGGCTCATATCTGTAACACAGACATTTTTCTTCTCTCAGTTTACTCCTTCTTGCCTCCCTTTCCATTCACCCCTCATTTTACTACTGAAACATTGATACCTTCGGCTATTTAAAACAACAACCTACATCCTATAAATTACATTTTCTTCCCCAGTACCTGAGGACCACTGTCTTTGAGCCTTGTTAAAGATGCAAGTGTACAAGTGTCCATTGCAGTAATATAGCAATGGGACTCTGCTGTGTGTCATATCTATTATTGTAGGAACTTTTAACAATGGGACTGCTGTGTGTCATTATATCTAATATTGTAGCAACTTTTACCCTTACAGAGCAATAGCTAACACAAAAACAACTAAAGGACTCGAATAAAATAAAACAGAATGTGAAAAGCGAGGCAGGACAAAAACTGGAGGACACATCATCCCAACAGTTGCCCGAAACAAAGAAACACAGAAAATATGAGACTACAACACATTACTTACCTTTCCACTAACTTACAGTTCTCAACACAAGAAATCAAAGACCATGGGATAGTTGAAATGCAAGAAAAATATTCCAAAATCTTACTCTTAAAAAGGATCAATGAGGCCTCAACAAAGCAGATGAATCTGGGCTAGGGAGCTGGCTCAGCAGATTGGAGTGCATGTTGGTCTTGCAGAGGGTCAGAGCTTGGTTCCCATCATCCAAATTGTGAGGATCACAATTACCTGTACCACTAGCTGCAAGGGAGCTAACATCATCTTCTGGGCTCCAGTGGCATCCGAATGGAGACAGACATGTACATGCAAGCACACATAAGCATGCACATGCACACACACACAAGATAAAGCAAAAAAAATTAAAGCAGATGAATTAAGTAAGGAATCAACTCACTACCTACATTATAAAATACCACAGCGGAAGAAAGTGTCAGTAACTTGGAAGAGAAATCCAAAAATATGGAGGAGAATTTCTGAATGAAAATTGAGATTCTGGAAAAACAAACAAATGAAAGATCTGGGGGAAAAAAGCAATAATTTTGTACAAGTTCTGTGGAAAGCATGATCAATAGACAAAATGAAACAAACAAACAAATGAACAAACAAAAAGAACTTCTGGGGTAGAAAATGAAGTTGAGATAACAATACATTCAGACATATTTTAAAAATTAATGAGCATGAACAAAACTTTCAATAATTTTCAATAATTGGTCTTTCTTTGTAAGAAGAATCTTGATTAACTGCTTCAGTCATCTTGTTTTTTAAAGCAAGATTGGTTTAGTTAATGAATGTTTTGCCTGCAAGTAAATATGGGTTCTGTGGGGGTAGGGGTGCCCTCTAAGATCAGAGGAGGGTGTCAGATGGCTGTGAACCATCATGCGGGTGCTGGGGACTGAACCTAGGTCTTCTGCAAGAGTGACAGTGTTGTTTAATTCAATCATTGCTTCTAGTTTTTCCACTTGGACTACACAGAAATAGTAGTGCCTATTACTAATGCTGAGATTAGGTCCTTGTGGATTAGCAAAAGAGCCTGCAGTAATTATCTAGGAGAAATTAACAACAAATTTCCAAAAAGCAAACACATACAATTCATAAAAAGAACTAATTGGATTCTTCCACGTATTGTAAAGAAAATGCCAATTCCTGATTCATCAACCTTCTATACTGATACTAACAAAATGGGAATGGCAGGTTATAAAACAGACAAAATCAGAAAGATAATCAAAAGTCTATATACATCAGTTCAAAAAGCAGAATTATATGCAATCCTAATGGTGTTATTAGATTTTTCTGAGCCTCTTAACATAATTACTGATTCTCTACATGCAGAGTTATGTTGAATATAGAAACTGCTGAATTCATTCCTGAAAATTCAGAATTAACTTCTTTATTCATTCAATTGCAACAAGTCATCAGAACTAGAAATAACACATTATATATAACTCATATTCGGTCTCATACAGGTTTGCCAGGTCGATCGGCACAAGGAAATGAGGAGATTGATCACTTACTAATAGGAAATGTGCTAAAAGCTTCCAAATTTCATGAGAAACATCATGTTAACAGCTCTGGTTTAAAGATAAAATTTTCTATCACTTGGCAACAAGCCAAATAAATAATTAAAAAGTGTCCTACATCTTCTTTTTATAACCAAATTCCATTACCTGCAGGTAGTAACCCTAAAGGTACTAAAAAGAATGAGATTTGGAAAATGGATGTATTTCATTTTGCAGAATTTGGAAAACAAAGATACATACATCATACCATGGATACGTACTCAGGGTTTCAAAGGGCGACTGCTTTAAGTTCTGAAAAGGCGATTGTGTTATTACACATTTATTAGAAATAATGGCATTTATGGGTATACCTGCACAAATTAAGACTGATAATGCTTCTGCATATGTATCTAAAAAAATGAAACAATTCTTTGCCTATTATAATATAAAGCATATTACTGGTATCCCACACAATCCTACAGGACAAGCAATTGTAGAAAGAGCTAACCGTACTTTAAAAGAGATACTTAATAAACAAAAAGGGGAATTAAGGAATCCCAGGGACAGATTGCACACAATGCTTTACTAACACTGAATTTTTTGGATGTCGGTGAAAAAGGTACCACTGCAGTTGAGAGACACTGGGTTATAGAAAAAACTGAGGAACTAAATCAACCAATATACTATGAGGATATTTTGACTTTAGAATGGAAACCTGCACTAGTTTTAAGATGGGGATGTGGATATGCAAATGTATCTACAGGAAATGAGAAAATGTGGTTACCAACAAAACTTATAAAGATTACATCTGACCAGGGAGAGCCTCTTAATAGCTGAGACATAAATGTCTTTGTATGGTAAGAACTGTCCGATGTTCATAATATTCCATTCTTTCATTTAGCATGGATGGAGTTTATGCTTCAAATGATCTTAAAAAATTAATCTATGCCTTTCTCCTCCTTAAACTTAGGGAAAAAATTATTTTCAGATCCAAAGTTTGAATGACAATATCAAGACAAATAGGCCAAATGAATCAGTCTAACACACTGCTTCAATTACTAATTTTTCAAAAAAGAAGAAGAGCATGCAAATCAACTTTAAAAAGGGCTAGCCCAAAATGATCGATCATACAGAGATTGGACAACAAAAAGTTATAGCTGGCTATCCTGGGAATTGGCCAATATCTAAAAATTTTAAAGGTTGCCCAAAAAATATTTTCAACTTCATTCCCAGGAGGTGGAATGAAAATTTTTTTTTTTTTTTTTGGTTTTTCGAGACAGGGTTTCTCTGTGTATCCTTGGCTGTCCTGGACTCACTTTGTAGACCAGGCTGGCCTCGAACTCACAAAGATCCGCCTGCCTCTGCCTCCCAAGTGCTGGGATTAAAGGCGTGCGCCACCACCGCCCGGCAAGAATGAAAATTTTTTGTTGTCATATCTTAGGTATTGTGATTGTCTATTGTTTGTGATGTTTGCAGTGAATGGATACAATGAATAGAACTGTAAGAATTGGAGTGAAAGATTATCTGTTTATATTGTTAGAAATTTATTTCTATTATTTATTCTGTTTATTGCTCAAAGTTTAAAAAATGTTTGTATGCAATAGAAAATTAAATTGATAAAAATTTAAAATAATTTTGTTTGCTTTAATGTTTTTTGTCAAAAGATGTAAATACAGCCGGGTGGTGGTGGCGCATGCCTTTAATCCCAGCACTTGGGAGGCAGAGGCAGG
>CAJQZJ010031998.1:2663596-2675484 GCA_907164525.1 Lophiomys imhausi | reverse complement strand
GTGGTGGCGCATGCCTTTAATCCCAGCACTTGGGAGGCAGAGGCAGGTGGATCTTTGTGAGTTCAAGGCCAGCCTGGTCTACAAAGCGAGTCCAGAACAGCCAGAGATATTCAGAGAAACCCTGTCTTGAAAAACCAAAAAAAAAAAAGATGCAAATACAACTATGTATTGTGATAAGTTTAAGGTTATTTTAACTCTTTAATGTATATTGATAAAAGGCAAAGGACACTGTTCTTAGAACAAAACGGCAGCCTACAGATTGGGAAAAGATCTTCACCAACCTCATATCCGACAGAGTACTAATATCCAAAATATATGAAGAACACAAGAAATTAAACACCAAAAAATAAATTAACCCATTCAAAAAATGGGGTACAGAGCTAAACTGAGAAATCACAAAAGAAGAATCTCTAAAGGCCGAGAGGCACTTGAAGATATGTTCAATATTTTTGGTCATTAGGGAAACGCAACTCAAGACGACTCTGAGATTCCATCTCACATCTGTTGGAATGGCTAAGATCAAAAACTCAATGATAGCACATGCTGACAAAGATGTGTAAAAAGAGGAATACTCCTCCACTTCTGGTAGTAGTGCAAACTTGTACAACCACTTTGGAAATCAATCTGGAGATATCTTACAAAACTGAGAATAGTTCTACTTCAAGACCCAGTCATACCACTCCTGGGCATATATCCAAAAGATTCTTTACCAAACCACAAGGACATTGCTTCAACAATGTTCACATCAGCTTTATTTGTAATAGCCAGAAATTGGAAACAACCCAGATGTCCTTCAACTGAAGAATAGATTAAAAAAAAGACTGTGTCAATATACAAAGATCAGTACCGATGTAGCCCAATACAATCTTATATTGATCTTTGTATATTGATACAAAATTAAGGGTAACGCTTCTTAAAGGTATTGTTTGTAGTAATACTTAAAAATGAAATGTCAAGTTTTGACCTCTCGCTACCAACCAACATAAACTGTTTAGGATAATTAAGAAACGGAAACTAATAGTCATGAAAACGTGTCATTTTGTTAGTTACCATGACAGTCTATCACAGTTATTTTCTAAGCTACTCAGAAATCAAGTCGCTAAGAGACAAGCAATATTTGCTTATCTAAATATAAGAGATAGCCGGGCGGTGGTGGCGCACGCCTTTAATCCCAGTACTTGGGAGGCAGAGGCAGGCGGATCTTTGTGAGTTCGAGGCCAGCCTGGTCTACAAAGTGAGTCCAGGACAGCCAAGCATACACAGAGAAACCCTGTCTTGAAAAACCAAAAAAAAAAAAAAAAAAAAAAATATATAAAATTATAATTATATAAGAGATAGATAGGGCATCTTCAAAAATCTCAAGAGATCTGCAGAATATGGCATTCAAAGATGTTTTCTTAACTTAAGATTTTTTGATATCGAGACATGTCAGCTCCTGACAGCACCCCCCATATTACTCCAAGTAGAAGATGAGCATCGAAGAATCTCCAGTGGGAGATGATTAAATTGGTGGTAAGCCTTTCTCTTGGCAAGAAAAACCACTTGCTTCAACTGTAGACAGAATGCTGTCCAAAAAGGACAAAACTTGGAAGCAGGTAAGTCGACAGCCTAGCTCTGCCAAGACAGGGTAGGTAAGTCCTTCATAATTCCTGCTCTACAACCAATGTCTGTCAGAGAAATGGGGCCAAATGGCTGAAGATTGATGCTGTAATGTATGGAGAGAAAATGGGAACTGTCCAGGCAGCCACTGGTATGTCATTTTTTAGTTTTGGAAGCTGCAGGCCCTGCACTTCCTATATAATCAGATATATTTATCCCTCTCAGGTCTCTGAGGTGGTTGAAGAATAGATAGCTAGAGTCTCATAGTTAAATTTTGAGTTGTTTAGGAATCAAGAGGGTGTTCTGGATCTAAGAAGATATTTTTAAAATTATGAGGCAAGTTAGTATGAAAGCTGAGTTAGATATAGAACTTTAAACTCATGGAGATGGTTAGATAGTAGAATGTTAAAGTCAGGTGCCAAATACATATGGACTGGACATTGGGAATGTATGCTAAGCCATATAACTCTTATAATCGTGGCCTATTTATTTCTGTTGTTTTGTATTGTATTTATAGTTATAAGAAAAAGAACCATTATTTGGACTGAAAGGGAGAGCTGTTGGGGGGAAAAATAAATACCTTAAACTAAAAAAAAAAAAAAAAAAAGAAGGGAAGAGGATGGTGGGGCTGAGGGGGAGGAGGGTGGAAGGGTGGGACTGGAGGGGGGAGTAGGGAGGGGATTGTGATTGAGAGGTAACTTGAAGAAATAAAAAATAAATTATTAAAATAAAAAAAAAAGCACACACACACACACACAAAAAAAAGACTGTGGTACATTTACACAATGGGATACTACACAGCTATCAGAAACAAGGAAATAATGCAATTTGAAACCAAATGGATGGATCTAGAAAAACCTCAACCTAAGTGAGCTAACTCTGTCCCAGAAAGTGGATATTAACCAGCACAGGACACCATCCTACAACCCACATACCCAACCAGATAGGAACCTAATATAACTATCCTAGGAAAAACTCTACCCAACAGTGAGTCATAAAATCTGTTATAGTTCAGTGGAACCAATTACCATAGATGGTGTGCCATATCAAGCCCCAGTACAAGAGGAAGCTCTTGGCCCTCACATGAATGATGAACTGAGGGATTATGATATGTGAGGTCCCACCTCAATGAGGAGAAGGAGAATACCAAGAAGTGGAATAGTGAGGGAAGGAGGAAAGGAGGGTGGGAGGGAGGGAGACAGGGAGGGAGGAAGAGAAAGAGGGTAGGAGAGTGGGAGGGAGGGAGGGAGGGATGGACAAGGAGGGGAGAAAGGAGGAAACTATGTTATCAAGAGATAACTTGAAAAAACAAATTTTTTAAAAGGGGGGCAACTAAGCTAAAAATTATAATAAAAATAAAATATAAAATTCTCAAATGATAACTTACCAAAGGCATACTTCTCCTACTGACAAGAAAGGAAAAAATGTCTTAAATTCAGGTTAGAATGTTAGATTAATGGGTACCACATAGCTCATACACTCTTGGATATCAGCTTATAAGTTTGTTTCCTATATATAAAGGATATTTTCATTGTTTAGCTTTAAAAAGGGAGTTAAAAAGCTTAAAAAGTTGTAAGAAAATTAAGGGTTACTACAGTTCAACCTGGTTTTCTAAACCTCTAAGAGCTGAAGTAATTTGAAGCTAAGGCAAAATATTTGAGAAGGGTGGTATTAGCCATTGCCTTCAACTCCAGCAGATACAGGAGGATCACTATAGAATTAGTTGTCTTTCAAATTCTAGAGTTACAAAGAACAGGGGGATGATGGTGCACACTTTTAATTTCATCATTTGAGAGTCATACACCCTTAATCCCAACACACTGGAGACAGAAACTTGCAGATCTATGAGTTCAAGGCCAGTTGGACACAGAGTAAGCTCCAAACAGCGAGAAACTTAGATCCAGGGGTAGTGGTGCACACCTTTAATCCCAACAATTAGAAAGTACATGCCTTTGATCCCAATACTTGGAAGGCAGGGGCAGGCGCATAGGATTTGCAATGATTTAAGTTTAAAAGCTACTCACAAAAGGCATGCTGAAATTCAAAGTGAATTGTCCTTTGTGATCTCAAAATATATACAATTAAAGGTATGCTTAGTTCCAAAATATCAAAAGAATTTTTAAAAATCTCAACCCAAAGATAATACTTTTTATATTGTCAAAAAACAAATTTGCTCTAGGAAAGATATTATCTGCCAAAAAATAGTGCCACAGAGTTAGGATTAGGATAGGGCTCTGTTCTTATCTTTTCAGGAAATTAAAAGCAACCATCTAAGGAGTCCGGAGACAACTGGACAACTGAAACCTCTGAAGAAAAGGGACCAGACACCAAAGAAGACAAGTAGCCTAGATGACCCAGACTAACAGACTTCCTCAATAGCTGTTTCCTCTACAATCTACAACCAGAACAACTCAAAATGGCTGACTAAGATGGTTCAGCCCCACAGACTGTTCCAGGCAGGACTTAAGTAAAGTGCTAAAGTTCATCCTCTCACTACAAACCTCTAAGGACATTTAAATAGCTGAGCACAAAAGGACTGAACATCAAATGTTACTATTAACTTGCTTACCCATATTTCCATTCTTATTTGGGTCCCAACAGGTTTCCTATATCCCAAATCATTAGGAAGTATTTTTTTTTTTTTTTGGTTTTTCAAGACAAGGTTTCTCTGTGTAGCCCTGGCTGTGCTGGACTCACTTTGTAGACCAGGCTGGCCTTGAACTCGCAAAGATCCGCCTGCCTCTGCCTCCCAAGTGCTGGGATTAAAGGCGTGCGCCACCACCGCCCGGCTATTAGGAAGTAATTTTAAGAGAGCAACGTCCAATTCCCTGGTGTGGGTGATTCCCCCTCCTTTAGTCATTTCATGGGTTATAGATGTTATTATTTAGGGGGATTGGTTACAAGTTGTTAAACGGTCTTCTTAAATAGGTTTTGGAGGTTAGACCCAGGGATTTCTCTCCTTTCCTTTTCTCTATCCTAACCCTTCCCTCCTATGTAGGGTGGAAAAGACTTAAAAAATGGGATATAGACATAATAGAGGAATAATAAAGAAAAAAGGACATATTTTTGAGTATGCTCTTATATCTTTGTATACTGATACATAATTAAAATTATATTTGGCTACATCAGTATTGATCTTTGTATATTGATGCAAAATTAAGGTTAACACTTTTTAAGGTATTGTACCTTAGGTAATGCTTAAAAATGCAAAGTGAAGTTTTGGCCCATTGATAGCAACTGTCACAAACTGTTTAGGATAACTAACAGATGCAAATTAATATTTATTCAAACATGTCATTTGGTTAGGTACTAGCATTGTTTAATCACAGATGTTTTCTAAGTTAATCAGAAATCAAGTTGCTAAGAAACAAGCAACATTTGCTTATCCAAATATACAGAGATTTGAAGACAGGTGGTTTTCAAAAACCTCAAGAGATCTGTAGAATTTGGCATTCCAAGAAGATTTCTTAAGGATTTTTTGATATTGAGACTTGTCAGTTCCCGAAAGCACCCCCTATTCTACTCCAAGTAGAGGATAAGCATTGAAGAACCTCCATTTGGAGATGGTTGCATTAGTGGCAAACCTGTCACTAGGCAAGAAAAATCCCTTGTTTCAACTGTCTAAAGAATGCTGTCTGAAAAGGACAAAACTTGGAAGCAGGTAAGTTGACAGCCTAGCTCTGCCAAGACAGGGTAGGCAAGTCCTTCATAATTCCTGCTTTACAATTAATGTCTGTCAGAGATACTGGGCCAAGAGGCTAAAGATTGATGCTCTAATGTATGGAGAGAAATTGGGGACTGTCCAGGCATCCAGTTTTCTGTCATTTTTTAGTTTTGGAAGCTGCTGGCTCTGCACATCCTGTATAATTAGATATATTTATCCTTATCAGGTCTCTGATGTGGTTGAAGACTAGATATTTATAGTCTCACAACTAAACTTTGTTGTTTAGGAATTAAAAGGATGTTCTAAGAAGATATTGTTAAGTTGATAATGTGAGTTAGGATGGAAAATGAGTTAGGTATAGAACTTTAAACTCATGGAGATAGATAGATATTAGAATATTAATATCAGTTGCCAAATATGTATGGACTGGACATTGGGAAGGTATGTTATACCTTATAGGTTTCATAATTGTGGTCTAATCATTCAAAAAAAGAATTATGAGTTCTGGGAGAAGGGGGAGAGGTTGAGAGGGTGGGGCTGGGTGGGGTGGAGGGAGGGGACTGTGATGGATTTATAAATTGAAGTAATAAATAAACATTAAAAAAAGAAAAAATAGTTCCGCCTAAGATAGTAATAGTCACTCCAGTCTCAAATATTATGGTCATATACTCAAAAATATGAACAAAAACCATGACTGATGAACTGAGGGGTGTTGAGATGTGGGAGCACCACATACCAGAAGGGTAGGATAGGTGGGAGAGGGGATGGACCAGGTGGAGTGTGGGTTGGCTCGACTGAGAAGGGTGGAGAGAGGGGCTGTAATAGACATGTACCTTGAAATAATAAATGCAATAAAAATAAAAAAATTATATGAGTAATGCAAAAGTGATAGTCAGGATTATATCTCCAATGATAATAATTGATTTATTAATTAGAATCTCTTTTTTTTAAATTTATTTTATGCATATGTGTGCTCTATCTGCATGTACACCTGCATTCCAGAAGAGGGCACCAGATCACATTGTGGATGGTTGTGAGCCACCATGTGGTTGCTGGGAATTGAACTCAGGACCTTTGGAAGAGCACTAGGCAGTGCTCTTAACCGCTGAGCTATCTCTCCAGCCCCTAGAATCTCTTTTGATAGCCATATGTTCTTAGCTGAGTTAATGGGCTTAAATATATATATATATATATATATATATATATATATATAAAATCTGTGCAGGAGTCACAGTCCTGCTCTATAAGAGACTCACAGGGGAAGGGAAACAGCTATAATTTTCATCCCATGCTGCTACACACGTGGAAGGCCAGAGCACCAGACCAGGCCCAATTGTTCAGGTGGCAAGTATGAGAAAGACAAGAGACAGAAAACACAGCTGAGCCCTCCTCACCCATGTCTCCTTTGGAAAGCCTGGGAAGATGACTGCTCCCACATGAGACTCGTCCCTTCCAGCCCTTGATCCTGCTTGAGGCCCTTTACCTGTTTTCAACGTATGTGTGATCCACCCCGTAAACACCCACGCTGAGGTACAGTAGCTCTTCATGTCTGTCTTTTGGAGTGGTTTGCATCCCATTCCAGGATTCTGTGCAACATACACACTGAAACTACTTCCAGAACAAAAGTCATGAAGCTCACTGTCTTCCTGCCTTCAGAGTATTCCAAGGGGTCTTCATATCTTCTCTTAATGCCCTGTAAGGGAGGAAAGAGATTTCTAAAGTCTACAGTTTTCTAAAGACAAGAACTTCAAGAACCCCTTGCACAGAAGCCTCCATCTCAGGCCGCCTGGGATGCACCTTAGGCACCCTATACTGTGTCCTAAGTCTGGGGCAATCATACCCTCTAGTGATGCTCCAATACTGAATTCAATGAGCACACCCCTCCACACCGAGAAGTCAATACCATAATGAAGTGAACCTACTGGGCCTGATACTGTCACTAGGTAGCCTGGTGTCCCACAATAGCAGGGTACAGAGCTTGAGAGTTGAGCGTCTGTCAGTGGCTCATTTGACAGAATGGCTGTTGTAAAGCGACATTTGTTAACGACAGTGCTCCAGCACATCCAGGCAGTTACACAGCTATGTTCACTTACGTTAGTGTGGCTGTGCCTAACCCCATGCGCGCCTGTGCTTACTAGCGCCTGAGAGTTTAACGTCATCAAAGAGCGCAGCCAGTGTTCAGTGCGCAGGCGCAAAGTAAAGCTCTGTTCCTGTAGAGTCGTCTGTTCCTTCAAGAGTCAATGGTCCACACCTTTACAGAGGCTTGTCAGATGCTGGTTCACAGCTATTGGAATACTGTTCATGCACAGGAAGGACCCTTGAAAATAACGTGACTGTGAGGATGTTGAGTCTACAGAAGACTAAAAGAAAAAGAAGACGACACCCTCTCTACATATCTGTTCATTTCCCTTCCTCATACCCTGGTGACTCTTCATGAAAATTTAGCAGTTCAAGTAGAAGATTCTGTTCCGTGATTTCTGAGACAGCAGCTATCAGGCAGCAAGTACAACGTTTTGAGGGGAGGTCAGTGCACATTATGCCGGTGAAATGAATATACAGCTGCGCAGTTTCCCTTCGTGCTAAATCTCAGGTATATAATCTTACTTTCAGTTTTAATTGAACTTATATTTTTAAATTTTGTATAAGTATAGTATTATATCCTTTCTTCTTCCATTCTCTGACTCCTCCCATGTCTTTACACTCCTCTAAAATTCATGCCCTTTTTATCGTTATTATTACATACACCTATAGATCCACATATAGATTGATAATATCTACAGAGTCCAGTTACTTTTGCTCAAATGTATATGATCTTAGGGCAGAAGACTTGGTATTAGATAACCAATAAAGCCTTTATCTCTAGGAAACACCATTTCTCCCTCTCTCAGTAGTCATTATTTGCCTGTAGCTCTTGATCTAGAGGAGGTGTTTATGCAACCAAATTGTTTACATTCCAAATTCAGGCTTCCTGTCATATATAGGAGACAGAGTCTTGAAGCAGCTGCCCTTTCCCTGTGACTATTAAAATTTCCCCACACAACTCCTCTGTGATGTTCCTTGAGCCAGCTGGCTATTAAGAAGTTGCCCCTCTTGATGATACACCTTCTCCCCTCTTATCTTTCTCTTCCTCCTCTTCCTCAACTTCTCTGGGCATCTTAGTTTCATCCTCCCACACATTTTTGGTTCTGGCAACAGCAGGCCCCAACCTTCTTCACACCCTAGTGCTCCTGAATACCTAATGGAGAATATACCATCATTCTATTTCTTCTATCTTTTCTCAGCACTCCTGATCTTTTTGGCCTCCCTCCTGGTACCTGCCATGTTTTTGACTCCCATTTAGATGGAAAATGTGTGTATTCTTTTCAGTTTCAAGCTCGCTCACTCTGCTTCTGACTCAAGGGAGTCCTGCACCAGCACTGCAGCACTTCTGAGTGATACAGGACTAGGAAGATGAACAAGGTTTCCTGGAATATCCAGAGTTTAACTTCTCACCACCTGCTACAAACCTGCTAACAGGAATTTAGAGAGGTTCAATACCCTCAGAGCACAGTACAAAAGTACTTACTTATTTTTCGGAAAATAATTTAGACAGGGAGAATTTATGGAATCTTTGATCTTCATGAACTATTAAGTCAGAAAACACATATTCTTTAAGGACAATGGATAAGCATTTTGACATAATTTTCTTGATTGAAAATAGAAAAGTTAGAACATTTTTGGTTGTATCTTCACAGCAAAGGCTCCATTCTGGACTCAAACTTCATGTTATAGGTAGTTCAGTTCAATATATGACCATATTCTCTTTTTAAATTAAGACTTGGAAATAATCCATTGACCACAAGGAAATGTATGTGACTTTCACTTAACATTTAATTTTCTCGTCAATGGGAATTATCATCCTTTCTTTTTTATTTCAAAACTAGATTGTTTTCCCAAGGTTATATTCTTATTATACTTTTCCTTCCCTCCAATCCTCCCAGATTCTCTTCACTTTTGCAAACACCCGAACCTACACCATTTCTTTGTCTCTTTAGAATCCAAACAGGCATCTGAAATAATTATAATAAAATAAAACACTGAAGGAGAAAAGTGGGCACTAACCCAGGTACAAAACCTTTGACCTACAATCTCTCCTGGCTGGAAACCATGCCATGGCAATGGTGGGAAGAGAACTTGTGGGAGTGGACAACCAATGTCTGTTTTGACTTAAAGCCCAGTCTGTCAGAAGGAACCTATACCCAGCACTGCCTGGGTAGCCAAGAACCAGAGACCAGATAGCCCAGAGGCCTAGAGTAAAAACAAACACCACTGGTCAAGATACAAAATCAATAAAATTACTATTATGCTTTACTCATAGATTAATACCTTAGGCAGTCGTCCTCAGAGAGGCTTTTTCCTCTGGCAACAGAAGGGAACAGTTGCAGAGACCCAGACCCAAACATCATGTGGATGAAGGGAGAGAAGGAGAAAGAGGGAGAGAGAGAGAGAGAGAGAGAGAGAGAGAGAGAGAGAGAGATTTTCTAAATTGTAGGTGTTCACCAAATCCCTCTCCTCAGAGCCTAGGAAATCCTGCTGAATGAAGAGTAAGCAGAAACACTGTAAGAGCAAGATAGGATACAGGACAACAGATATGAACAAAGAAAGCTCCCTGAACCAACTAAGCAAGCCAAATATGAGCTCACAAAAGATTGAACCAGTAAGCCAAGGGTCTTCATGAGTCTGAAACGGGCCCTCTGCATATAAATATATTATAGCTTTTACCTTACTATTTTTCTTAGTATTTTTATGAGACCCCTGACTGTGAGATAGAGTGGGTCTCTGATTCTCATGTGTGTTATTGAAAATCTTTCTCTCCTGTTGACTTGCTGTGTTCTATTATGATATGATGGTTTTTGCTTCATTTTATTATGTTTTCTTGGGTCTGTTTAGTTGTTATCTCTTAGAATCATGTTCTTTTCTATTGAGAGACTGAAAAAGAACGGTTTTGGAGGGGTGTGGGGTTGGAGAGGAAGTGGGAGGAGTAGAGGGAGGAAAACTATAATTAGGATATACTGTAAGAGAAAAGAAGTAACTTTTAAGAAAAGAAAAAAGAAAAGGAAGACAAATGAACAGAATAAATAGTCAACAAAAAAACAAAGAAAGACATACAGATGATGACACACACAAAAACACCTTCCCCCACCAAGAAAAATTGGAAGCCATAATATATAAGCAAAAGATTTGTAAGAAAAATCAAATTTACAGACAAAGCATTGTGAGACAAAAAAATAAAACCACCTGAAATATATCACTGATTTTTTCTATTGATCATCTACTGCTCAATAAGTGACCTTCCCTTTAGTGTATTTTGTATACCTAGTGAGATATTGGAGAAAAGTAAGTTGTTCTTTGTGGGTGGTTATCAATTGGAGATAGTACCTAGGTTTATGATGGGGCTCACGTACTCTTAGACGTGTACAGGCCTTGTGCATGCTGACACAGTCTCTGGGAATTCTTAAGTGTGTTGCATGTTGTTCTTGTTGTATCTAAAAGCCATTGTTTCCCTGGTGACCTTACCCCCTCACTGGCTCTTCCAACCTTATAGTCTAATTTTCTGAACAGTTTACTGAGCCCTCAAGGGAGAGATATGAAGAAGCCATCCCATTGAGGGCTGAGGGTTGCAGTCTCTCTCAAACTTTTCCTATTGTGCAGTTGTGGTTCTCTGTATTTGTGCACATCTGGTTCACACATGAGCTTTTCTGATGAGGACTGAGTATGGTACTGATTCACAAGTATGTCATTAGGAGTCAGTTTATGACTATGTCCCTTTAGCTGAACAGTCATCTTTGGTATTTTCCTAGACCCGCGTTCTATCTACTGTCAAGATGTTGGCCATTTATTCAGTGTAAAGGATGGGTTTCATCTTATGGAGTGGTCCTTAATTCCACTCACATAGGCCATGGTTACTCTCACATTTGTGCCAGTACTGTACCAGTATGTCTTCCAGTCATGTGGAGGATCATCCCCTGCAGTCAGAAAAGTCCCAGCAGAGGAGATAAGTATAAGGCAGAGGGGAGCAAATGGATGAATGAGTCAGAGGCCATGGCAGGAAGAATCTCTGACTGACTAGCAACCAGGATGTTTACTTATACAGATTATACAAAAGAGGCAAACTTATGATTTCAAAATAAATGCAGATCATATCATTTTGTCTCTGGACAAGTATTACAAGTACCAAGAAAAGAGGTATTCTCAATCTCAAATCATTTTAGCTTACATAGCATTTTTGACATATGACATTCTATTATTCAGGCAAGTGAAACATTAAGCAGATAGAACAGTATCTGAGCCAATCTGGTGAGTTCCCCTGTCTCAAATCATAGTGGTTGAGGTAGAGCTTATGAGTTACTCTAGCCCAGAAGTTTAAAAGCTCCTCCAGGCTGCAGGTTGACTTTAACTATTCATTTGTTTTCTTTTTTTTTTTTTTTTTTTTTTTACTTAAAAGACCTCACTGTAACTTAATGTGAGCCAGTCTCCTTATGATTGGCAAATTCTTATATTTCTTTTATATTGATTTCATATCATTTATATGAATATATGTAATATTAAAGTTTGTTTGAGGCAAACTAACTTTTTCATTAAGTTT
>CAJQZJ010031998.1:2627585-2648596 GCA_907164525.1 Lophiomys imhausi | reverse complement strand
AACTTATTAGAGGCAGGGGCAGGGCAGGGCAGGACTGGGCAGATCTCCTGCTCTCATTCTTCTAGGGTCAGTTCTCCCATAATGTCCATGTAGGGTGGGCCAGTTCTGCCCAGTCCTCAGACATCAACCTGTCTCCAGGTGGCAGCCCAGACCAGGGATATCCAACTGGATTTTAGTGGTAACAGACCCCTGCTGCTGCATGGCCAAGGACCCAGATATGGCCCCTGTTGGCAGCTGAGGCCAGGACCCCACCATGGTCCTTGTTGATATTACCAGCTACTCACATCAGTTTGTCACTCACTACCCTCAAGTCTCTAGTTCAGCCTCTCCTCATTGTGCCCACATTCTTCTGTTTCTCTTCCATTTTCCTACCACTTACTTGCTCCTCTTGGTGGTTCCCAGGGTCTGTGAGTGTCTGGGCTTTTCTCAGGAGTGCTATGCCCCACTTGTGCATTGCACAATATGACATCCAGACAGTGAACATGGTTGAGCAAATATATCTGTGGTAAGATGAAAAATTTTTGGGTAAATGGGAAAGAGTAGTGTTGCTGGATCTTGAGATAAATCGATTTCTGTCTTCTTGGGGAACTGCAACACTGATTTCCATTGTGGCTGTGAAAGTGTGCCCTCACACTAGCTGTGGTTAAATGATACTTAATCCCAAATTATCTGTTGTTTGTTTTTTTCATCTTTGTCATTCTGACTTTTGTAAGATGAAATCTCACACGTGTTTATTCCCATTCCCCTATGAATGTTAAACATTTATTTCTATGTTTCTCAGCTATTTGAATTTCATCTTTTGAATACTCTTTGTTTAGAACTCTACCTAATTTTTACTTGAGTTATATGTTTTCTGAATGTCCAACTTTTGGAATTTTATATATATAAAGATATAGGCCTCCATCCCATGTGTAGTTGTTAATCAATACAATTCAGGTTCAATCACTTTCACATTATTTACCAAGTAGATACAAACAGTCTAAATGTGTTCAAAGTAAGTATAGAAGTCAAAGACAACAGACCTTTAAGAAGAGAGAAGACTACTGCTTCTATTGAGCACAGCATCTTTCCTTCTTTCACTGGGACAAAAATAAGTCAGAAAACTAGATCTGCAAAGAGTGCTAAAAACATTGTTGGTTAGCTGATCCAATGGACCTTTTGGGTTGAACTGGCCATGTTTGACCTAGACCTGAGTTCAAGATGGCTCTTCTTGGGGCCCATGATTACTGTTTTTGAAGGCGGCTGACTTTCTATACTGATCTTCATCTCACAGAAGCCCTCCAGTGTACCTATCTGAGCCCTTACAAGTCTGCCTCTTTCCTCAGGGTTGATGTCACCACAAAATTTTCCCTGTCTTTTGAGTCAGCTTGAAAGAATGTGTGTAAGGAGATTTCCTAGGAGCTTGTCTCCACTGCTGGTGGGAGTGCAAACTTGCACAACCTCTGTGGAAATCAATCTGGTAGTTTCTCAGAAAAATTGGAAGAGTTCAGCTTTTGGGCATATACCCCAAAGATGTTGTACCATACCACAAGGACACTTGCTCAGTTATGTTCATAGTAGCTTTATTCATAATAACTAGAAACTGGAAACAACCTAGCTATACCTTAACTGAAGAATGGACAAAGAAACCATGGTACATTTACACAATGGAATACTACTCAGTATAATGAGGACATGATGAAAATTGCAGACAAATGGATGAAACTATAAAATATCATCCTAAGTGAGGTAACCCAGACCTAGAAAGACATGCATAGTATTGACTTACTTATAAGTGGATATTAGCCATAAAGTACAGTATAGCCAGACCACAATCCACAGACCCAAAGATACCAAGTTACAAGGATGGACCAAGGGAGGATGCTTGAATATCACTCAGAAGGGGAAATAAAATAGAGATCTGAAGTAGATGGAGGGAGAAAACATGGTTAGAGAGGAATAGAAATAAATAAATAAAAGATACCCTAATGCTGGATATTGTGTAGACATTATCTCAATTGAGGTTCCCTCCTTTCAGATAACTCTAGCATGTGTCAAACTATCCAGCACAGCACCTCTGAGCTCACTTCCTGGGAAGTGTCTGTGAGGGGTTGCTGTGGGTCTATAAGAATTGTCTTGGAAAAAAAAGAATTGTCTTGGATATGACTGAAGATGCTTGTGAGGAGATTTCTGGGGTTCCTATCCTTGAGGGTATAAGAAGGGATATTTGTTGAGGGGAATCCTGGGCTTGCATGTTGCAGAATGAGTGTTTAGTTAGTGACTCTCAGGAAATTTAGACTACAGTCTGAGAAGTGAGGAGCCTCATGGACAGTGTGATATTACTGTTCAACAATCCAGTTGGCCTTTGCCAATTAGGGGATATTTGGGGATCTGTAAGGGATGTTGGAATTTAATGACTGAACCATCTTTCCAGTACACAGATCTGAGCTTTGTATGTATTTGTATCATTGAGGTGGCTAGAACTGGGTCATGAAACCATAAGGGGGAGAGCAAAACTGGTCTCCAGACCAAGATGGGGAAGGCAACAATTTTTGACCCTCAAAAATTCTTCATATCAGTCAAATAATAACTATTGTTTCTGGTGGGTTTAAGATTAAAACTGAAAATACTCAGTCTAAATGGGATATCTCCATCAAGTCTCTCCTCTCAGAGCTAAGGAAACTCCTTGGAAGAGGAGGCAGAAAGACTGTAAGAACATAAAAGGATGGAAGAGACAGGAAAACAAGACCCTTGACATACACTGAATAAAGCTCATATGAACTTATGGAGACTGAAGCAGCAAACACAGGGCCTGCATGGGTCTGTACTAGGTACTACTGTGCATATCTGTTGTTGGATTTCAGTTTTGTGTCTTTATGGGACTACTGAGTATGGGAATGAGTGGACCTCTGGTTCTTGTGCCTTGTCTTGAGCTCTTTTTCTTTTGTTGTTTAGCCTTCTTCAACTTCATTGTGATAGTTTTTGTTTTATTTTATTTTATTATGTTTTGTTTCTATTTTGTAGAAGTCTATTCTTTTCTAATGGCAGACAGAAAGAGAGTGAAACTGCAATTTTATTATCAATTGTAGTTATTAGTAAGTATATACTGTAAGATTAGGCTGGCAGGGCAGCCAGCTGGTGGCTTGACAGAGCAGCGGGCAGCCTGGCCCGCCTTAACCAGTTGCCTGATTTGTCCTAGGGAAAGAGCCCTGGACCAAGGGTGGCCTTCACCACCTGTAGCCTAAACTCTGTTAAGTAATATAAATTGTTATATTAGGCCAGCACAATTACTAGCATTGGCGGGAGATTCACCTGGGTTCAAGGGAAGTTCAGGAGTCCAGGAGTCTGACGGGCCTGGATTTCTTGGACTGATGGCATATAAGCTGTTGTGATTCTTTCCCCTATGATTAAATACACCAAGACCTTTTAATGTTTTAACGTTTAACACTTAGCTGGGCAGAGTCTCAATTAACTACTCTAAGTTAACCCAGATCACCTAATCCAAAACTGACATGTGGCCTGTGATTACCTTCCAGCATTCTCAAAGATGTCTATGTGCTTCTGTGTCTCCTGGTGGGAATGAACTAATCATCTGTGTAAAACACAGGTTCCTGTTCTAATCTCAGGAAGTCCTGCCTTGCTGTACTCTTTCTGCCCAGCTAATTGGCTATCAGCGACTTTTATTAACCAATCAAGAGAATGCCTCAGAAGAGGTGGTAATCTGATCTCAGCATTGAAATCAGCCTATCAGAAGAAATTATATTAGACCTTCCCCCAACATCTCCCCCTTTAAGTCTAACAAAAGGTTCCTTTTCTTATAACAATACAACAATAAATACAATACAGTAACAATAAATACAGTAAAAACAATACAATAAAAACAATTATGAAAACTAAAAGGTGTGACATACATTCTTAATGTCCAATCCATATGTATTTGACTAGTCAACTAGGAAATATATTCTATTACATATCTCTCTTGATGAGTTTAAGGATCTATACCTAATTCAACTTCCATCCTAATTTACATTATTAACTAAATCATCTTAAAACATCCTTTAAATCCTTGAGGGTTAAAACTTATTGCGAGGCTATAACTATCTAGTCTTCAATCATATCAGAAACTTGAGAAGGATAAATATATCTGAATAGATAGGAAGTGTAGAGCAAGAAACTTCAAAGAATTACATAGGTACAATACCTAATGAAAATATAGCTTTAATTTTGTATTAATATACAAAGATCTATAGGAGTAGATTCAATAATCTACCCTTTTATCCTATCATTCTCATATGTCTATAACCTAAATTTTCTATTAATAACAAGGATCTTTAGGAGTAGATTCAATAATCTATCCCTTTTTCTTATCAATTTTATATTAAATCTCCATGTTCCCCCTCTTTTTTCTTGTCAAGTCTTCTCCCCCTACATAAGAGAGAAAGAAGGAGAAAGAAAATGAAAGAAATCCCTGAGCCTAATCTCCTATACCTTGCTTAACAAGACCATATAACAATTTGTTTTTTTCCCTTATTTTTTATTTCTTCAAGTTACATCTCAATCGCTGTCCCCTCCCTATTCCCCCTCTAGTCCCACCCTCCCACCCTCAACCCCCCATCCTCTTCCCTTTTTTTTCTTTTAAGTTTAAGGTATATCTTATTTCCCCCTACAGTTTCTCCTTTCAGTCCAACAAATGGCTCTTTCTCTTATAATAATAAATACAATACAGTACAACAGAGGTAATTAGGCCACAGTTATGAGGGTTATATGGCTTAACGTACATTCCCAATGACCAGTCCATATGTATTTGGTACCTGACTTTAACATTCTACTGTAACCGAACTTTTAAATTATTATTTAACAATTATTTATTTATTACTAAATTCACTTATAACAAACCTGACTTTAACATTCTACTGTAACCGAACTTTTAAATTATTATTTAACACTTATTTATTTATTACTAAATTCACTTATAACAAACACCAACAATTTCTTAACTATTAATCCTATAAATTCCTATAACCCCTTTAACCTATCCACTAAACCTATTGATAATTATAACAATTACTTTCATAACCTTTTAGAATGATACAGTCTCTGGGGCAGGTCCTCAGTCGTCAGGAACACAGTCTTTGTTGTAGATTCTTTAACGCACTTAGCAGTCCTTTTTCTGGATCTCTCATATGCAGGTTCGTCAGGGTAAGTTGGTTATTGCAGTCTCACCTTAAATAAGGCTTCATGCTTTCTTCTCTATGGGAGACCCCAGCCGTCTGCAGGCCAACTTACTTCTTTTGAATCAGGAACTCAGCTGCTCTGCCTCAGTCCTTAAAGCCAGGCACCGTTTCCTTTAGGCCACTGTTTGGACAGATCAAACCCCTCTAGGCAAAAGCTGAGCCACAGGGTTTAGTCCTTGGCCTTTTGATGTCTTGCTCAGGCTTTCTTTGCTCACCAGCTTCTTTCTGCTTCAGGGAAATCTGGCCATCAAATGATGGCCAGCACTTTTTTCAGCAGGACTCTTGGAGCTCTCTAGTATCAGGGGCCTCTTCTCTTTCTCGGCTCCATGCACTGTCCTTAAATAGGAGGAACTCTGTTTCAACTTAATTTGGGCTCTGCCCACTTAGCAGCTGAAAACAATGTCAGGCCAGATACTTTGTTTCTTCAAGTCTATTGAGTCTTTCCTGTTTTTCCTGACTTCAACCTTGTTTTTCAGTCTATTAAGTCTTTCCTGTTTTTGCTGACTTCATGCTGATAATGCTCTTCAGGCCCAGAATTAAGAGACAGTATCAGAAACTCCTATATATTTTCTAAATCTAATTTATCTAACCCCTACATTCTACTATCTAAACATCTCCATGAGTTTAAAGTTCTATATCTGACTCAACATTCATACTAATTGCAACACAATTTTAAAAGTATCTTCTTAGATGTATAACACTCTCTTGACTCCTAAACAACTCAAAATTTAATTATGAGACTTTATCTATCTGTTCTTCAATCACCTCAGAGACCTGAGAGGGATAAATATATCTGATTTTATAGGAAGTACAGCTTCCTAAACTAAGAAATGACATACCAGTAGCTGCCTGGACAGTTCCCATTTTCTCTCCATACATCTTAGCATCGCTCTTCAGTCATTTGGCCCCGCTTCTCTGACAGACATTGATTGTAGAGCAGGGGTTATGAAGGACTTACCTACCCTGTCTTGGCAGAGCTAGGCTGTCGACTTACCTGCTTCCAAGTTTTGTCCTTTTTGGACAGCATTCTGTCTACATATAACAATTTGTAACCATTCCCCCTAAACAACATCTAAAACCCATCAAATGACCAAAGAATCATCCACCCCACTTTTTGGGAATGGGATGTTGCTCTCTTAAAACTGCTTCCTGCTGAATTGGGGTGTAGAAAACCTGTTTGGGGGCCCAATAAAATGAAAAAAAAAATGGTTAAGCAAGTTAATAGTAACATTTGTTGTCCAGTCTCTATGTCCTCAGCAATTTGAATGTCCTGAGCAGTTTGTAGTTAGAAACTGAACTTTGGGTAGGAAAATTCAGAGCTTTATTGAAGTCCTGGCTCGAACAGTCTGTGAGACTGGACCATCTCAGCAAGCTGTTTGAAGTTGCTTTGGATGTAGAATTTGGAGGAAACAGCTACTGAGGCAGTCTGTGAGGCTGGATCTTCTGGGTACTTGTCTTCTTTGGTGTCTGGTCACTTTTTCTTCAGTTTCCAATTGTCCAATGGTCTCTGGACTCCTTAGTTGGAAGCTTTTTTTTTTTTTTTTTTGGTTTTTCGAGACAGGGTTTCTCGTGTAACAGCTCTGGCTGTCCTGGACTCACTTTGTAGACCAGGCTGGCCTCGAACTCACAAAGATCCACCTGCCTCTGCCTCCCAAGTGCTGGGATTAAAGGCGTGCGCCACCACTGCCCGGCTAGTTGGAAGCTTTTATTCTCTGGGAAAGATAAGAACAGAAAGCTGCACTTACCCTGGCTCTAGGGTATTTTTTTTTTTGGCATGTAGTATCTTTCCTATGGCAAATTGCTTTTTGGTAATAAATGAAAAAAAATTTTATCTTTCAAAAGAAATCTTGAAAAATTGAAATTAAATATATCTTTAAGTGTATATATATATATATATATAACATAATAATCTTAACTTTATATCAATATCTATTATAATAAAACAATCTTAAATTTCTATCAATATAACAAAATAATCTTAAGTTTTTAATAATAAAAGAGACAAAGAATACAGTGAGGGAAAGAAGAAAATTCCAGAATCCAATCCTTTTTTTCCCACAACACATAACATATATCCATTCATCTTAGACTACAACAAACAAATACAACACATAACATACCACACAACAAAAAACTTCCATCCCTTCTCTAGTGAATGGAGGTGTAAATATTTTGGGTAACCTTTAAAAATTGAGATATTGACCAATTCCCGAGAAAGTTTGCTAAAGCTTTTGTTGTCCTGTCTCTGCATGATTGATCATTTTTTGGACTAGCCCTTTTAAAAATGATTTTCCTGACAAGTTTTAAGAAAACAGTGATTTAAGCAACATGTGAGGCTGAATCTTTTGGCCTATTTGACTTCTCATTATTGTTATTCAGTCCGTGGCTCTGAAAATAAATTTTTGCTTTAAATTTGAGCAATTGAAAGACATAGAACAACTTTGTAAGTCCATTTAAAGCATAAACTCTATCCATGTCAGGTGAAAGATTGGGATATCATGAACACCATACAGTTAATAAAATACTCTTACCATGCAAAGGCATTCATGTCTCAGCTAATGGGAGGTTCTCCCTGGTTGGATCTAATCTTTATAAGTTTTGGTGGTAACCACATTTTTTCATTCCCTGTAGACACATAGGCATAATCATGTTCCCATCTTAAAACCATTGCAGGTTTCCACTCTAAAGTTAAAATGTCCTTATAATATATTGGTTGATTTAATTCCCTAGTTTTTTGTATAACCCAATGTCTCTCAGCTGCAGTAGTACCTTTTTCCACCAACATTTAGGAAATTCAAGGTTAGGAAAGCATCGCGTAATCTATCCCTGGGATTCTTTAATTCCCCCTTTTGTTTATAAAGCATCTCTTTTAAGGCATGAATAACTCTTTCTATGTTTGCTTGTCCTGTAGGATTGTGTGGTATACTAGTAACATGCTTTATATTATGATAGGCAAAGAATTCCTTCATTTTATTAGATACATATGGAGGTGCATTATCTGTCTTAATTTGTGCAAGTACACCCATAAATGCCATTACTTCTAATAAATGTGCAATAACACAATCAGCTTTTTCAGAACTTAAAGCAGTTGCCCGTTGAAACTCTGAGTATGTATCAATGGTATGATTACGGTACCTTTGTTTTCCAAATTCTGCAAAATGAAAAACATCCATTTACCAAATTTCATTCTTTTTAGTACCTCTAGGGTTACTATCAGTAGGTAATAAATTTGGTTATACAGAGAACATGTAGGACTTTTTAAAAAAATTATTTCCCTGGCTTGTTGCCAGAAAATAGAGAATTTTTTCTTTGAACCTGAGCTTTTAACATGATGCTTCTCATGAAATTTTGAGGCTTCCAACACATTTCCTATGATTAATTGGTCAGTCTCCTCATTTTCTTGTGCCAGGGCACCTGGCAAACATGTATGAGATTGAATATGGGTTATATATAATAGGTTAGTTCTACCTCTGATGACCTGTTGCAATTGTATAAATAAATAAGTCAATTCTGTGCTATCATGAATAAATTAAGCAATTTCTATATGCAACACAACTCTTCCTGAATATAGAGAATCCGTAATTATGTTAAGAGACTCAGGAAAATCTAATAACACCATAAGGATTGCATACAATTCTGCTTTTTGAAACAAGGTATATGGACTGTTGATTACCTTACTGATTTTGTCTGTCTTATAACTTGCCATTCCCATCTTGCTAGCATCAGTAGAAGGTTGGTGAATCAGGAATTGGCATTCCCTTTACAATACGTGGAAGAATCCAATTAGTTGTTTTTATAAATTGTATATGTTTGTATTTTGGAAATTTGTTATTAATTTCTCCCAAATAATTACTGGAAGCTCTTTGCCAATCTTCATTGATTACCCACAATGACATAATCTCACCATTAGTAAGAGGCACTATTATTTTGGGCAGGTTCATTCCTGATAATTGATGTAGTCTTATTCTACCTTTCACAATTAATTCAGATATCTTTTCTATGTATGTCTTTAATTTTTTACTTTGTTTATGCGGTAAGAAAATCCATTCCATAATAATATCTTCCCATTGCATAATGAGTCCTGTAGGAGAATGAGTTGATGTAAAATGACCAAAATACAATGAAGTTGAGGATCAATTCAATCTATGTATGCATCTTGTAATCTTTGTTCTACCAACATTAATTCATTTTCTGCCTCATCAGTTAAACATCTTGGACTGTTTAGATTTGAATCCCCTTGTGATGTTTGAAACAAATTACTTAACTCATAAGTACTTAAATCAAGGATGGGCCCCAGCCAATTTATATCTCCCATTAATTTTTGAAAATTATCAAGGGTTTTCAACTGGTCTCTATGGATCTGTACCTTTTGTGATCTTAATCTCTATTGACTTATTTTATAACCCAAATAGTTGATTGAAACTCCTCTTTTTATTTTTTCAGGAGCAATTTTTAACCCCCATAGTGGTAGAATTCTTTGCATTTCCTTAAATAAGTTCTCTAAAATAACTATATCAGAATCAGCCAACAAAATATCATCCATATAATGATAGAGAATAGATTGAGGAAATTGCTTAAACATTATTTCTAATGGTTTTTGTACAAAGTATTGACACAGAGTTGTACTACTCAACATTGCCTGTGGAAGCACATTCCAGTGATACCTCTTGATTGGTCTACTGTTATTAAGAGTAGGTACAGGGAAAGCAAACCTTTCCCTATCATTCTTATGCAATGGAATTGAGAAAAAGCAGCCTTTTAAATCAATTACTATTAAAGGCCATAACTTTGGTAATAGAGAAGGTCAAGGTATACCAGAATGCAGAGGACCCATAGGTTGAATTACTCTACTCACAGCTCTTAAATCTGTTACCATTCTCCATTTACCCGATTTCTTTTTTACCACAAACACAGGAGAATGCCATGAGCTGGTAGACTCTTCTATATGACGAGCCTCCAGCTGTTCTTTTCCAATTGCTCAAGAGCCTCCAATTTTTCCTTTGTTATGAGCCACAGCTCTTGCCACACTGGTTTATTTGATAGCCATTTCAAGGGTAGGCCTGTTGGAATTTCAGCCGTGGCCCTTAGTATAAATTTGGAAACTCAATACCTGGGGTGTCCTGTGTTTGTACAATAGACAGAGCTTGCAGTTGTTTTGAGTGCTCATATCAACACCTTCCTCAACAGCACCCATCATTTCATCATTTATTATTTCTGGCATTGCAGGAATATTAATTTGAGTACCCCATTGTTGTAAGAGATCACTTCCCCATAAATTTATGGGTACATCAGCCACATAAGGTATCAATTTCCCTGTTTGCCCTTCTGGTCCAACACAGTTAAGCCATTGTACACTTTGTTTTACATGTGATAATTTACCAATTCCTATAAAATGTGTACGAACTTTTGAAGTGGCCAGTTTGGATTCCAGGACTCCTGTGAGAGGACAGTAACATCTGCTCCTTGTCAAGCAATCCTTCTATTTCAATACCATTCATTTATATTTTTTATTTTAGTCTCATCATTTATCATTGTTTGCCAAAAAACAAGTTTTTCAATATTTTCAACTGCTCCTGTTCTCTCTATTGGAACAACTTTGCCCTTAGTGTAAGGAAACAGCAGTAGTTGGGCAATTTTGTCCCCTGCATTAATTGTCATCTCTTTCCATATGGATGTAATAATTTTAATTTCTTCCTTGAAGTCTCCATCCACAACACCTGGATGAATAAAGAATCCTTGACAAGTTAATCCATTTTTTCTAAATATTAATCCTATTGTCCCTGATGGTAAAGGACCATAAAAACCACTGGTTAGCATATAACATTCATCTGTTTTGGATAATGTTTTAGATTCATCTGTGCTCAAATCTAAAACTGTAGTACCTTCAGTAGCCTGTTAAAGATCAGCAATAGTTAAATTTGCTCTTCCTGCCTGTTTGTTTCCCTCTGGTTGGATGATGGACGACGATGGTTCAGACTGTTTTGGGGGCCTGAACCGTTAGGCCCCTCCCCTCATTTCCTTGAAAGGGGTTACCTCTGACATGTGCTTTAGCTCTACAATCCAGGGACTAGTGTTTACCTTTACCACAATGAGTACAAAATCCTGGAGACCTTAACCTTCCCTTGTTATTAAAAGCCATTTGTTCCTTTTTATGACCATGCTCTGCAGAGTCCAAACACCTATAATTTCAAGTTCTGGAGGTTTCAGTCTTATGATATCTTTGGAAATGACCAAGATCACCATTTTTAAAGCACTCATTAAGACCCCTAGCAATGGCATGTGCTATGATATTAGTCTGATGCTTCTGAAAACCAATATCAGTTGTTTCTCTTATCCATTCATCTACTGGGGCTCCTAGAGCTTTCAATGGTCTAATTGCCCTTTGACATTCAACATTTGCATTTTCATACACCAAGGTGCTCATCAAGTCCTGTCTGTCATCAGAATTATCTACATCTCTCCCCACAGCTGAAGTTAATCCCCCTAAAAAGTCTGAGAAGGTTTCCTGAGGACATTGTATTATCTTAGTAAATGAAGTAAATCTTTTTCTCCAGCCTCAGCAACCATATCCCATGCTCTCAGAGCTGTAACACGACATTGTTCTATCACAACATCTTCAAATTGAGTCTGTAACCATATGTCAACATATGGTCGCTCACCAAACATTTGGTTGGTTGTGACATTTATTCCCCTTGCCATATTTTGTTGCTCTAATTTTTTGTCTTCATGTCTCCACCATGACAACTATTGTAATTGTTATCTAGCTTAGCTGATATCAGTCCCTTCCAATCTTGGAGAATGTTTCTATTTTGTATAACCCAATTATTTAACATTTGGTTAATTATTTAATGTTTGTTTATCGAATGATAAATGCATTCCATAAGAGATAATGGACTCCTTAAATCTTTTTAAATCCAAAATGTCTATTGGATGCCATGTTAACTCCTGATTGAGTTGACAGTTATAATTATCAGGCCTAAATTGAAACATAACTAGGAAAAGCTGATGGTGATTGTGTAGCACCACACAGCTCCTCTGGCGGGGGCTACTTGGTTCCACATTAACACCATTACCTACCTGGTTTTCTAGTGGTACATGCAGTGGCAGTGGAGACCTAGTTGGGAAAGAACTTGGGATTTTCTCAGTTGCAGTTTCCTGCCCTGGCAGATTTTTCTTAAGCTCCTCAATCTGCATTTGTATACTTTTAAATTATGTAACAAACTTTTTCCTTATGACAAACCAATAAAAGAAAAAAAAAGTAAACAGCATAAAACATCTGGTCTGATTGAAAAACAGTATAGAGGTTAGCAACAACCATTGCCATATTGTCAACACCGGCATCATAGTTTCAAAATCTGCAGTTTTCTCTATAGTTTTGAAAATCAAATTACCCGTAATACCTTACCAACATTGAGCGCCACCTGAAACTGCAATTTAATTATCAATTGTAGTTCTTAGTAAGTATAAACTGTAAGATTAGGCTGTCAGAGCCACCAGAGGCTTGACAGAGCAGTCGGCAGCCAGGCCCACATTAACTGGTTGCCTGATTTGTCCTGGGGAAAGAGCCCCAGACCAAGGGTGGCCTTCACCACCTGTAACCTAAACTCTGTTAGTAATATAACTTGTTATATTAGTCCAGTTGAATTACCAGACTTGGGAGGAGATTCACCCCGTTTTGATGGGAATCCAGGAGTCCGGGAGTCCAGGAGTCCAATGGGCCTGGATTGCTTGGACTGATGGCATATAAGCTGCTCTGATCCTTTCCCCAATAATTAAATACACCAAGACCTTTTAATGTTTCAACACTTAACCCTTAGCTGGGCAGAGTCTCAATTAAATACTCTAAGTTAACCCAGATCACCTAATCCCAAACTGTCATGTGGCCTATTATTACCTTCCAGCATTCTCAAAGATGTCTATCTGCTTCTGTGTCTCCTGGTGGGAATGAACTAATCCTTTGTGTAAAACACAGGGTTCCTGTTCTAATCTCAGGAAATCCTGCCTTCCTATACTCTTTCTGCCCAGCTAATTGGCTATCAGCAACTTTTATTAACCAATCAAGAGAATGCCTCAGCCGGGCAGTGGTGGCGCACGCCTTTAATCCCAGCACTTGGGAGGCAGAGGCAGGCGGATCTTTGTGAGTTCGAGGCCAGCCTGGTCTACAAAGTGAGTCCAGGACAGCCAAGGATACACAGAGAAACCCTGTCTCGAAAAACCAAAAAAAAAAAAAAAAAAAAAAAAAAAAAGAGAATGCCTCAGAAGGGGTGGTAACCAGATTGAAATCAGCCTATCAGAAGCAATGATATTAGACCTTCCGCCAACAAGAGAGTGTATCTGAATGAGAGAAGTGGAAGGGATATTATAATCAGGATATAATGTAGGAGAAAAGAATCTATTTTCTTAATTTTTATTACTTCAAGTTATATCTTCATCACAGTTCCTTCCCTCTACCTCTCCCCGTCCCACCTTTCCCCCTCCCCCTCTCCCAACTATTCTATTCCTCTGGGGTAGGTGGCCTAAAAATGAGCCCCCTTCAGTTCAGCAGTCATATGAGTGTTAAGAGCTTTTCTTTTGCACTGGGGGACTATATGGCACCTCTATTAGGGCAAAATGTCTCACTAACAGGTAACAAGGTCTGTGTTCCTGTTTCTTTTGGTGTGTTGGTTGTAGGATAGGTATCCTGTACTACATGGCTAAAATGCAATTATAAGTGAATAGATGCCATGTGCATCTTTCTGGGTCTGGGTTAGCTCACTCAGGATGAGCTTTTCTAGTTCCATGCATTTGACTGCAAATTGCATGATTTTGTTGTTTCTGATAGCTGAGTAGTATTCCATTGTGTAAATTTACCACATGTGTGTGTGTGTTTTAATCCATTTTTGGTTGAGGGACATCTGGGTTGTTTCCAGTTTCTAGCTATTACAAATAAAGTTGCTTTGAACATAGATGAGGAGATATCCTTGTGGTTTGGTGAGGAATGGTTTGGATGTATACCCAGGAGAGGTATGGCTGGGTCTTGAGGTAGAGCAATTCCAAATTTTCTAAGATATCATCACACTGATTTCCATAGTGGTTGCACAAGTTTGCACTCCCACCACCAATGGAGGAGTGTTCCCCTTTCTCCACAACCTTGCCAGCATGTGCTATCATTTGAATTTTTGATCTTAGCCATTCTCACAGATCTGAGATAGAATATCAGGGTCGTCTTGAATTGCATTTCTCTGATGATTAAGAATGTTGAGCATTTCTTCAAGTGTCTCTCAGCCATTAGAGATTCCTCCTTTGTGAATTCTCTGTTTAGCTCTGTTCCCCATTTTTAATTGGATTATTTGGTTTCTTGGTGTTTAATTTCTTGAGTTCTTTATACATTTTGTATATTATCCCTCTGTTAGATGTGGGGTTAGTAAAGATCTTTTCCAAGTCTGTAGGTTGTCCTTTTGTTCTAATTAAAGTGTTCTTTGCCTTACAGAAGTTTCTCAGTTTCATGAGGTCCAATTTCTTGATTGTCTTAGAGCTCGAGCTATTGGTGTCCTGTTCAGGAAGTTGTTGGTGAGTTGGAGGCTTGTCCCCACTTTCTCTTCTGTTAGATTTTAGTGTATCAGGTTTTATGGTAAGGTCTTTGATCCACTTGGACTTAAGTTTTGTGCAAGCTGATAAGTATGGGTCAATTTGCATTCTTTTACATGTCGACATCCAGTTAGACCATCACCATTTGTTGAAGATACTGTCCCTTTTCCACTGTACACTTTTGGATTCTTTGTCAAAAATTAAGTGACCATAGGTGTGTGGGTTTTTTTTTCTGGGTCTTCAATTTGATTCTGTTGATCAACTCTCCTGTTTCTGTAGCAGTACCATGCTGTTTTTATTACTGTTGCTCTGTAGTATAGCTTGAAATCAGGGATGTGATACCTCCAGATGTTTTTTTTTATTGTACAGGATTGATTTATCTATTCTGGGTGCTTTGTTATTCCATATGTAGTCAAGAATTGTTCTTTCAATGTCTGTAAAGAATTGTGTTGTTATTTTGATAGGAATTTCATTGAATCTGTATATTGCTTTTGGTAGGATGGCCATTTTTATTATGTTGATCTAACCTATCCATGAGTATGGGAGATCTTTCCATCTTATGATACCCTTTCAATTTCTTTCTTCAAGGACTTGAAGTTCTTTTCATACAGGTCTTTAACTTGCTTATTTAAAGTTACCCCAGTTATTTTATAGTTTGTGGCTATTGTGAAGGGTGTTGTTTCCATAATTTTTCTCAGCCCATTTATCTTTCATATAAAGTTGGGCTTATTATTTCTTGAATTGATTTTGTATCCAGCCACATTGCTGAAGGTGTTTATCAGTTGTAGGAGTTCTCTGGTGGAATTTTTGGGATCACTTATGTATACTATCGTATCATCTGCAAATAGAGATATTTTGACTTCTTCCTTTTCAATTTGTATCCCTTTGATCTCCTTTAGTTGTCTTATTGCTCTATTGGACTTCAATAACTATGGTGAAGAGATATGAGGAGAGTAGGCATCCTTGCCTTGTCCCTGATTTTAGAGGAAATGCTTCAAGTTTCTCTCCATTTAATTTGATGTTGGCTACTGGTTTGCTGTATTTGCCTTTATTATATTTCCAGGTATGGTCTCTGTATGCCCCCTCTCTCCAGGACTTTTAGCGTGAAGGGGTGTTGGATTTTGTCAAATGCTTTTTCAGTATCTAGCGAGATTATCATGTGTTTTTTTCTTTCAGCTTGGATTTTCTTATGCTGAACCACCCTTGGATTCCTGGAATGAAGCCTACTTGATCATGATATATGATATCTTGATATGTTCTTGGATTCAGTTTGCAAGTAATTTAGTAATTATTTTTTCAACTATATTCATGAGTGAAATTGGTCTGAAGTTCTTTTCCTTTGTTGAATCTTTGTGTTGCTTAAGTGTCAGGGTAAATGTGGCCTCGTAGAATGAGTTTGGAAGTGTTCCTTCTGTTTCTATTTTGTATGAGTTTCAAGAGTATTGGTATTTAGCTCTTCTTTGAAGGTCTGGTAGAATTCTGTCCTGAAACAATCTGGCCCTGGACTTTTTTTGGTTGGGAGACTTTTTTAATATTTATTTATCACTTCAGATTATATCTCCATTGTAGTATCCTCTTTCCACCCCTCCTAGTCTTGCCCTCTCACCCTCTACCCACTATCCCTTCCATCCCACTCCTCTGGAGTGGACTGTCCCTACATAACAGTCCTCCACCCCAGTTCAGCAGTCATATGAGGACCAAGAGCCTCCTCATACACTGGGGGCCTACAAGGCAGCACCACTAGGGCAAAGTGTCTCATTGACAGGAAACAAAGTCTATGTTCATGTTGGTTGGGAGACTTTTAATGACTGTTTCTATTTCCTTACAGGTTATAGTAGTGTTTAATTTGTTAACCTGATCTTGAATTAACTTTGGTAGGTGGAATCTATCAAGAAAACTGTCCATTTTGCTTAGGTTTTCTAATTTTTGTGGAGTACAGATTTTTGAAGTAAGACCTAAAGATTCTCTTGATTTATTTCTGTTGTTATTTCTCCCTTTATATTCCTGATTTTGTTGATTTGGGTATTTGCTCTCTGCCTTTTAGGTAGTTTGGTTAAGGGTTTGTCTATTTTGTTGATTTTCTCAAAGAACCAACTCTTGGTTTCATTGATTCTTTGAATTGTTCATTTTGTTTCTAAGTTGTTGATTTCAGCCCTAAGTTTGATGACTTCCTGCCCTCTGCTCCTCTTGGGAGTGTTTGTTTTGTTTTGTTTTGTTTTCCTATTGGTTTGAGTTCTGCTGTTAAGTTCTAATATGAGCTGTCACAAGTTTCTTTTTGAAGGCACTTAGTGATATGAAATTTCCTAGTAGCACTGCTTTCATTGTGTCCCAGAGGTATGAGTATGTTGTGCCCTCATTTTCATTGGATTTTAGGAACTCTTTGATTTCCTTCTTTATTTGTTCTCTGACCCAGTGGTCATTGAGTAGAGAGTTGTTCAGTTTTCATGAATGGGTAGGCTTTTTGTTATTCCTGTGGTTGTTGAAGTTCAGTTTTAATCCATGGTGGTCTGATAAGATACAAGGGGTTATTTCAATTTTCTTGTATCTGTTGAGGGTTGCTTTGTGTCTGACTATATGGTTGATTTTGGAGAAGGTTCTGTGTGGTGCTGAAAAGAAAGTATATTCTTTTGTGTTTGGGTGAAACACTGTGTAGATATCTGTTAGGTCCATTTGGTTCATGACCTCTGTTAGTCTCATTAATTCTCTGTTTGGTTTCTCTGTCCATTGGTTTGAGTGGGGTGTCGAAGTATCCCACTATTAATGTGTGGTGATCAATGTGTGATTTAATGTTTAGAAGAGTTTGTTTTACAAATGTGGGTGCCCTTGTATTTGGGGCATAGGTATTCATTATTGAGATGTCATCTTGATGAATTTTTCCTTTAACGAGTATGTAGTATCCTTCCATATCTTTTTTTATTAATTTTGGTTTGATGTCTATTTTATTTGATATTAGGATGGCTATTTCAGCTTGCACCTGGGATCGCATTCTTTGAAAACCTTTTCCCAGACCTTTACTCTGAGGTAGAGTCTATCTTTCTTAGTGAGTTGCATTTCTTGTATGCAGAAAAATGGTGGGTCTTGTTTATGGATCCATTCTTAGCCTGTGTCTTTTTATTGGGTGGCTGAATCCCTTGATGTTGAGAGATATTAATGACCATAGGTTGTTATTTCCTGTTCTTTTTATGTAAGTAGTGGTTGTGTGTTTGTATATTTCTTTTGGTTTAGCTGTAGTGGAGTTTTTTGTTTTCTCTGTTTTGTTGAGTGTATTTTTCTTCTCTGGGTTGGAATTTTCCTTCTAGGATCTTCTGTAGAGCTGTATTTGTGGACAGATATTGTTTACATTTGATTTTGTCATGGAATATCTTTTTTTCTCCATCTATGTTGATAGAAAATTTTGTTGGGTATAGTAGTCTGGATTGGCACCTATGATCTCTTAGGGCTTGTAGGACATCTGCCCAGGCCCTTCTGGCTTTCAAAGTTTCTGAAGAGAAGTCAAACATAATTCTGATAGGCCTTTCATTGTATGCTACTTAACTTTTCTCTCATACATCTTTTAATATTCTTTCTTTGTTTATTATGTTGCCAGAGGAATTTCTTTTCTGGTCTAATCTGTTTGGTGTTCTGTATGCCCCTTGGAATTTTACTGGCATCTCTTTCTTTAGGTTTGGGAAATTTTCTTCTATGATTTTGTTGAAAATGTTTCCTGGACCTTGGAATTGGGAGTCTTAACATTCATCTATGCCTATAATTCTAAGTTTCTGTCTTTTCATTGAGTCCTTGATTTGAGGAATTTTTTAGATTTCTCGTTTTCTTTGCTTGTACTCATTTCTTCAATTTATTCTTTGACACCTGAGATTCTGTCTTCCATCTCTTGTATCCTCCTTGTGATACTCATGTCTGTAGTTCCTGTTCTCTTTTTTTGGTTTTCCACCCCCAGGATTGTCTCTGCTTGTGTTTTCTTTATTGCTTCCATTTCCAATTTTAAGTCTTGAACTTTTTCATACATTTCCTGTTCCAATTTGGTTGTCCTTGCCTGCAAGTCTTTCATAGCCTTGTCTCTTTCCCACTCTTGTTTGACTGAGTTAGCTTGTAGGTCTTTAATGGAATTCTGCATTGCTTTCAATTGTAGAATTGTGATTTCTTTAAATTCTTTCAGGGGTTTATTTTCTTCTTGTTAGGACTCTATCATGTTCATAAGTACAGATATATAATCATTTTCATTTGTTTCTGCTGTGATTGGATGATCAGGGCTTGCTGTATCAGCATAGCTGAATTTTGTTGGAGTCATATTTCCCTGGTTTTTTTTTGCTCTTGTTCTTTCACTGGCCTTTAGCCATCTGGTTGTTCTTAGCTGTTTATTCCTGCTGTCTTCTGGACTTGGTGCAGAGGAAGGAGCTTTGGTGTAGAGGCTGTATAATCTTGGTGACCTGTAGCTCTCCACAGGCTGGATGGGGCCTTGTGTTGGGTCCTGGTTCTCACAGCTCACCTTTTCCTGTTTTGTCCCAGCGGTGTACTAGGACAGGAGTTAGGGTAGGATGTGTTATTCGTGTCTGTGGTTTCCTGAGATCTAGCAGGTTTTCTTAGCGATGTTGGTGGGGGTCAGCAGGCCACAGACTGTGGGGGAGAGCTGCAGTTTCCCTGCAAAATAGGTGTCAGGACTGTGGTCATGGACCTCCCAAGCCGCTATCAGAGGACTCTCAGGTTCATCGTGCACCTTATAGACAGAAGCACTGTATCTAGTACAGCACACATCATCCAGGCAGTGTGCAATGGCCCAGGGCTATTTCACTGCACCAAGTTCTGAGCTCTCTGTGTTGTAGCCTGAGTGTTCAGGTGAGGGGCAAGGCAGGTGCCAGCAGGGAGTTCCAATGTGGAGTTCACACCCTGTCCGCAGTGCTTGCATTTGGGAAATCTCAGCAGCTTTTGTTGTGGCCAGAATCACTGTGCTCCAGTCCAGCCTTCCTGAGCTGGTGGGGCTTCTGGCTCTTTCCCTGCATGTAGGGCATCAGGACTGTGATCAGGACTGTGGTCATAGTCCTCCCAGTCTGCTCTCAGGGGATTCCAATTTTACCCTGTTCCTCTCAGTCAGAAGTTCTGTGGTGTAGTGCAGCCCACTCACTCAGGCAGCAGGTAATGGTGCAGAACTGCTTACTGTTCTGTGCTGAGATCTAGATGCTGTAGACTGAGGTTGTAGATGAGTGCCCTGTCAAAGTGGGAATGGGCAGGGATTTCCAATATGGAATTCACAAGGTGTGTACAGCACTTGGACTCATTGGAAGCTCAGCTGCCTTTTCCCTGCCAGAAGTAATGTTTTCCAGAGCAGCCTGCCTGGGTTAGCAGGTCTTCTAACAGTTTTCCTGTGGCTAGGGTGTCAGGACTGTGATTATGGTCCTCTCAAGCTGCTCTCATGGGGGTCTTAGGATCAACCTGTGCCTCTCAGACTGAAGGTCTGTGATCCAGTGCAGCCCAGTTGCTCAGGATGCATGCAATGTTCCAGAACTGCTTTACCGCTCGAGGCTGAGATCTAGATGCTTTACCCTGAGTGCCCAGTGGAGTACACTGCCAAGGGACCAGGCAAGGAGGGGGCAGGGAGTTCTAATATGTAGTCTATATCTAGTCCACAGCATGCTTGGGCTCAGGGAAGCTCCTTGCTGCCAGTCAGCCAGATGCCACCATGTTGCAAATCCCAGGGAGAATAGCTCTCAGTCTTACTGTAGTGCCTCCACTGGTCTTTTGCATGTCAGAAGGCTTGCATGGAAGCTGTGGACTCAGAAAACTGAGGATGACCTCTGTTTAGAGGTTGAAGCTGCCAGCCAGCATACTGAAAAGATCAGATCTTCTGACTCTTCCAATGAGGCGGGAAGTCCTCTGTCTCCCAGAGCAGTGCTCTGTCTCCTGTGTCTTGCATCTCTGTTCTTCCAGTGTCTATATGTCCAGTACAGTATTCTTTATTGTCCCAGCCTTACCCAGACAAGACGAGATATCTTTGTGGTGGTCCAGTCAGTCTTCCTGACACTCAGAATGTGTCCATGCTTATTGCCACCATCTTGCTGAATCCCAAGAATATATTTTAGTTAAAGAGAAAAAAAACCCCTGAAAATATGAGGCTGTTATGATGGTTCAGTGCTAGAGGGTACCTCTTTACAAATTCATGATGTATTCTTCTATGTTTATATTTGCTTTATACACAGTAACAAACACACACACACACACACACACACACACACACAC
>CAJQZJ010031998.1:2521117-2544996 GCA_907164525.1 Lophiomys imhausi | reverse complement strand
TATATATATATATATATATATATATATATATATATGGCCAATTAAATTATTTACTTAGTATTTAGATTATATTTAATTGTTTTGGCAGCTGTTAATTCTTATCCAGACATTATACATGAATACACATGGACACCATATGGATTTTAACAAGCCTTGGCCTGAATTGTGCAATCCTAGCTCATCTAAGCTAGCTCTTAAGTCTATTACCCAAATATGACCCCATATATACATACATCCCCTTGGACTGTCATTCTCCACACTAGCTGATGTTCCAGGCCATCTGGAATGATCCTCTTGCATCTACCCCATGGCGTGTGTCTTCTTCTTCCTGCTCCTGGCTGGATTCCTTCTGGTTGGATGATGGACGATGGTTCACATTGTTTTGGGGGGCCTGAACCGATAGGCCCCTCCCCTCGTTTCCCGGCAAGGGGTTACCTCTGACATCTGTTTCAGCTCTACAATCCCGGGACCAGTGTTTACCTTTTCCACAAAGAGTACAAAATCCTGGTGACCTTAACCTTCTATTGCCATTAGAAGCCATTCATTCCCTTCTATGACCATGTTCGCCATTAAAAGCCATTCGTTCCCTTCTACGACCATGTTTTGCAGAGTCCAGGCACCTATCATTTCGAGTTCTGGAGGATTCAGCCTTATGATATCTTTGGAAATGACCAAGTTTGCCATTTTTAAAGCACTCATTAAGACCCTTAGCAACTGCTTGTGCTATGACATTAGTCTGATGCTCTTGAAAACCAATATCAGCTGATTTTCTTATCCATTCATATACTGGGGCTCCTCGAGCTTTCAATGGCCTAATTGCCCTTTGACATTCAGCATTTGCATTTTCATATGCCAAGGCATTTATCAAGTCCTGTCTGGCATCAGGGTTATCTACATCTCTCTCCACAGCTGAAGTCAATCTTCCTAAAAAGTCTGAGAAGGTTTCCTGAGGACCTTGTATTATCTTGGTAAATGAAGTAAACCTTTCCCCAGCCTCAGCCACCATATCCCAGGCTCTCAGAGCTGCAACACGACATTGTTTGATGACAACATCTTCAAATTGAGTCTGTAACCATATGTCAGCATAAGGTCCCTCACCAAGCATTTGGTGGGTTGTGACATTTATTCCCCTTGCCATATTTTGCTGCTCTACTTTTGTGGCTTCATGTCTTCACCATGACAACCATTGTAATTGCTGGTTACCTTCTAGCACAGCTGATATCAGTCCCTTCCAGTCTTGGGGAATGATTCTATTTTGTATAGCCCAATTATTCAACATCTGTTTAACGAATGATGAGTGCATTCCATAAGAGACAATAGACTCCTTAAATCTTTTTAAATCCAAAATGTCTATTGGACGCCATGTTAATTCCTGATTGAGTTGACCGTTATTATCAGGCCTAATTTGAAACATAACTGGAAAAGCTGATGGTGATTGTGCAGTACCTCGCAGCTCCTCTGGGGGTGCACTTGGTTCCGCATTAGCACCATCACCTACCTGGTTTCCTACTGACACATGCAGCGGCTCTTCTAATGGTACACATGGCGACTGTGGAGACCTAGCTAGAAAAGAACTTGCCATTTTTTTCAGTTCCAGTCACCTGCCCTGCCAGAATTTTCTTAAGCTCCTCAATCTGCATTTCCAAAATTTTTAATTGTGTAACAGACGTCTTCCTTATGACAAACCAATAAAATTTTTAAAAAGTAAACAGCATAAAACATGCGGTCTGATTGAAAAACAGTATAGAGGTCAGAAGTAAACATTGCCATATTGTCAACAACCAGCATCATAGTTTCAAAATCTGCAGTTTTCTCTATCGTTTTGAAGGATTTTTTAAAAACTTACTTTTATTAAGTCATTACAGTGTATTTTGATCATATTCAACTTCCACTTCGACACCCTAACTTCTCCAGATCCATGCCCACCTTTACCCCCACCCCTAAATTTGTGTCCTTTTTTGTTGTTTTTAAATTGTAACCTACCAAGTACAATTTTTGTTGTCCATATACTCATGGGCCATCTGCTGAAGTATTGGTCCACTACCAGGGACCACAGCCTTAAAGAAAACTGTTTCTCCCTCTGAAGCCATTAGTGTCAATAGCTTCTTTGGGGGGGGGCTTGAGAACCTCTCCTCCATTCATGCTGGGATGTTGACTGGCTTGCTCTTGGGCAGGCCACTGTGAATTCAGGGGGGTGGCAATCTTGTCATATCCAGAAGACAGTTTGCCTTAGTCCTCACTGACCTTGGGCTCTTGTCTCTCTCCTCTGTTCTGTGATGTTTTTGGAGCTCTGTGGGTAGGAGATAAAGGAGTTCCATTTGTGCCTTAGCACTCCATGGGCTTATTCTGTCTACTTCAGCTGGTTGTGAATTTCTGCATTAACCACTGTCTGTTGAAAATAGAAATTTCTCCAATGAGGCCTGAGAGTTGCACTAATCTATAGTAATTTAGAGGGCAATTTGATACTAAGTCCATTTAGCAAAATAATAGTAAAGGTTTTACTCCTTGGGGGCTATGAATTTGCCAATCCTTGGTTCTTGACCAGATTCATAGTACTACTTCTTGTGAAGTAGTTCTATGACCAATCAAAAGGTGGTTGGTTACACCCAAAAAAGTTATGCCACTATTGTTTCCATGGGCACATCTTGCCATGCTGATCTTTTGTATTCTGCTTCTGGAATTTCATCTAAGTCATTTTTATTAGGGGTGTCATTGCTATGAAACTGATAGATTTTTTAAATGTAATTTTATTTTTTATGCATATAAGGGTTTTACCTGAATGTATGTATGTGTATCACAGGCATGCCTGGTGTTCATGGGACACCAGAAGAGAGTATTGGTCCTCTGGAACTGGAGTTACATATTACTGTAAACTGCCACGTGGGTTCTGGGAACTGAACCTTGGTCCCCTGGAAAAGCAAAAATTATTTTTAATCTTCAGAGCCATCGTTGCTGACCAAGACTGGTAATTTCTAGAGGAAATGAGTCATCTTGGTTTTCCATGTTATCTGTGCTCTTGCCCTGGGATCTGTCCTTTTGGGGTTAGATCACTGGTAACAATTTCTTTGTTGTTCTTTTAATTCAGGTTGCCTCACTTTTTTCAGTGAATTTGTTTGCAGTGTTCAGGAGAATCTAGGTTGTAGTACAGTTGTATTTTTTTATTAGACTGGTGTTCCAGGCACCAAACTCTATCTCTAGCCCACCCCTGTGGCTGAGTACCGTGTGCAGGAACAGTCACTATCCAGTAGTTAGCCCATTGTGCAGGAGGCTACAAAAGCAGGTACGTTAAGTCTTGATTGGTTTAGGTAGTAAACCAGACAGCACTGTAGCCTATAATGTAAACACACAGGAGCACATGGATGCACAGGGGTGGGGAGGCATGAATAGTAGAGGACAGTGTTTACTTGGCACAACATCCTACTGTACCATACTTATAAGAAATGGGTGTAGGGGAGGGAGGAGAGCTGAGTGGAATCATGATATATTGGAGTCACTGGATGATAAGAGGAGCTGTGGAGAGGAAGGAAAGCTGGGTGGAGTTCTAAGAAAAGGGGATCCATGCGCTTGTTAATATGTTAAAATTAGTTGAAAGGATAAGGAAAGAAAAGGTGAGCAATCATGGCAAGACTAGTAATCAGTCTCACGTCAAGTTAGATGGGAAGCAGAGAATAGGATATACATAGGCATGGGAGTAATTGAGGCAAAGGGGAAAATGGGCTGAGTATATAGTTAACAGCAGACTATACTGAGAGAGTAAAGACATGTACTCTCTCTATATAATATAATATGTTTAAAAAGTAATAAAGTAAAAATTAAAAAATAGTATAATAAAGAAATAATATAAACCAGGCAGGCCTCTGGACTTTGGGAGATATGATAGAAAGAAGAAAAAGTATGGAAAAAAGAAGAAAAAATAAAAATGAACACACACACACACACACAGGAGCACATGGATGCACAGGGGTGGGGAGGCATGAATAGTAGAGGACAGTGTTTACTTGGCACAACATCCTACTGTACCATACTGATAAGAAATGGATGTAGGGGAGGGAGGAGAGCTGAGTGGAATCATGACATATTGGAGTCACTGGATGATAAGAGGAGCTGTGGAGAGGAAGGAAAGCTGGGTGGAGTTCTAAGAAAAGGGGATCCATGCTCTGAATGCTGTTTTTTTCTTCTTGAGGATCTTCAGCTGCATCTCTCTGGTCCTGGACTGGGGCTTATCACACATTGACTTTTATCAGTCTTGCCCCCTTGTGGACTTCCAATTCTCCTTGTATGTGGAGTTTTCTTGATTGTTGTGTGCACTGTGGGTAACTGAGGCAGATTCCACTCAGCCACCAATGCTTCCTGCCCACAGGCCTATGGGGTTGTGTGGTATCCAAACCACCATACAGAGCATATGCTTAGTCCTCTGGGTGTGGATGGTGGTCCTGACAGCAGTTGCTAGGAGCCCTTCTGTGGAATCCCTACTGGTACATTGGCTTAAGTTTCCTGGTAGGAATCTGGACTCATTAGTCACAGTTGTAGCAGCAAGTGCAGTCCAGTGAGAGGGGAAGTTCAGGGCCCAGTGGTAGAAGGATTTGTTGTGGTGTGGATCAAGTCAGTTGCCAAACTGGACAAGTAACTTATGGGGTGACAGGATACTCCGTCTCACTTTGTTTTCCAAAATCATTATCAGACAATTGTTCCAATGTGGCTTCTGGTATGCCATCTTTTTTTAAATGTTTATTTATTACTTCAAGTTACATCTCCATCACAGTGTCCTCTTTCCACCCCTCCCAGTTTTCCACCCTCCCACCCTCTACCCCCTGTTCCTTCCATCCCACTCCTCTGGAGTGGAGTGTCCCTACATATCAGTCCCCTGCCCTAGTTCAGCAGTCATATGTGGGCCAAGAGTCTCCTCATGCACTGGGGGCTTACAAGGCAGCCACCACTAGGGCAAAGTGTCTCATTGACAGGTAACAAAGTCTATGTTCCTGTTCCCTTTGGTGTATTGGTTGTAGTATAGTTATCCTATACTATATGACTAAAATCCGATTATAAGTGAATAGATGCCATGTACATCCTTCTGAGTCGGGTTAGCTCGCTCAAGATGAGCTCTTCTAGTTCCAACCATTTGGCTGCAAATTGCATGATTTTGTTGTTTCTGATGGCTAAGTAGTATTCCATTGTGTAGATGTACCACAGATATTTTATCCATTCCTCAGTTGAGGGACATATGGGTTGTTTCCAGTTTCTAGCTATTACAAATAAGGCTGCTATGAACATAGATGAGGAAATGTCCTTGTGGTTTGGTGAGGAATCATTTGGATGTACTGGTATGCCATCTTATCTGGAAGTCTTCAGGATTTTTTTTCTTTTAGTCACTAAACTGTTTTTGCTAAATACAAGCATATTAGTCAGTGTCCTCTAAAGGAACAGAGCTGATAGAATGAACACACACACACACACACACATACATGCATACGCATATACGTGCACATACACACATACACATATACAGATGCACATACACGTACATATATACACACATACACAGATGCATTCACACACACAAACACATGTACATGCACACACATATACACATACATACATGAACATCCATGTACACACATATACACACATACATGCACACACAAATACACACATACACATACCTACACACACACACACATATATGCACACACATACACATACACACATACGCACACACAAACATTCACATGCATATACACACACACAGGTACACACACATACATGCACAGGCACATACACACACACATACACACAGGTTGACCTACAAACTGCAGTCTGGGTAGTCAACAATGGTGGTCTCATATCGGAGAGGTTGAGAATCTGGTATCTGCTCAGTCCACGAGGCTGGAGGTCTCAACAGTCTCAATCTGGCACTTGAGGATTCCTGGAGAGCTGCTAGTCTTCAGTCTATGTTGGAAGTCCAAAGAAGTAGTCTCTAGTATTGGTGAAGAAGAGGTGCAGCAACAAGTCAGATGAATTTGCCAGCAAGAGTGAAGGGAAGCAGGGAAAAAGAGATGTTTCTGTGTTCCATATCCTCTGGTCTGGACTGCACCAGAAGGTCCTACCTACATTTAGGGTGGGTGTTACTGCTTTAAATGATTTGATCAAGAAAATCCCCCCTAGGAGTGCCCAGAAGTTGACTTTTTAGTTGATTCTAGATCCAATCAATTTGAAATGCTGAGTTAACCATCACAAAAAATATTTTTTTGAGATATGGTTTCTCTGTGTAGCCTGGCTGACCTGGCCTGGAACTCCCTTTGCAGACCAGGCTGGCCTAGAACTCACAGAGATCCTCCTGCCTCTGCCTCCCAAGTGCTGGGATTAAAGGCGTGTGCATGTGCCACTATGCCCTGGTCAGGTATTCTTAACTTTTACTGATTGTATGTATTTTAGTAGTACAATATGATATTTGAATATGTTCATGTGCTATAGAATTATTGTAATTATCAAGTATGCCACTGTGTTACAGAGTTTCCCTTTAAAAATATAAATATTTGGAGAAACATTTAAAAAAATCAAAGTAGGCCAGGCATGGTGGTGCAAACCTTTAATCCTGCACTCAGGAAGCAGAGGCAGGCAGATCTCTGTGAGTTCAAGACCAGCCTACTCTACAAGGAGAGTCCAGGACAACCAGGGTTCTGTTACACAGAGAAATCCTGTCTTGAAAAACCAAAAAAAAAAACAAAAACAAAAAAACAAAGTAGATTCCTGTCACAGGCTATAGATTTAACTGTTAAGCCACATATCATTAGTGTCTCCTGTGCTGTTTGGTTTATTAGTTGGTTCAAAATTGCCCTAGAACTAGACATACTCTTTTTGTTTGGTAGTTGTCTTTTGAGACAAGATCTTACTCTGTAGATGAGGCTTGCCTAGAATTCAGTACAATGTCCAGTCTGGCCTTAAACTCACAATCCTTCTGTTATAGAAATAGGTGTCCATGCCTAATTGTGTTTCTTGAGAGCGATCCCAAGCCTGTAGTTGTGTGCAGTCAGTGCCCTGTTGTAGCTTTTGTGTCAGTGTACCATTTTACATGGATGCCACCAGGTAAGTCAGGTAAGAACCTTGTGGTCATTTGGGGGAACATGAGACATACTCCATGTTTACATTTTTTCATTTGTGCAGGATGTGCAAGAGCCCAGAGCGGTCATGTGCAAATCTGGAGGAGGATTTGCGGTGGAACACCTCTGCAATGGTGGCTCTTGCAGGGCCCCACCCTAAGTGCCCACAGGGGGCATATCTAGTGAGTAGCATGGAGCCACAAGGAGATGGGCTCCATCCCTCCCAAGGCCCAGAAGCCAGCTGTGAATTCACGGAAAATCCTAAGAGCTGGGTGAGTTGCTTCATCTTAACTTCCTGACATCACTCAGTTTGGGTGAATGAGTTATTTAGTTGACTTTTGCTTAGTAAGAGAAGGCCACAATATTGTGCATAAGAAAAAGAGAAAATTTATGATAAAAAATTACCCCAAGTTCTCATGTTCAGTAGATACTGCTCACCACTGTGCTAGCATTTGTAAGTAGAAGGACACAGATTAGCTTTCTTAAACTCTGTGCCTACATTAGGTGTTAGAAAATGGTCATGAGTTGGGATACAGGAGTCCTGAAGTTCTTTAAGAAAGATGTGCAAGACTTCTTACTCAGAAAAATAACTTTCTACTAATTTCTTTGCAAAGTCTGAAGATAAGAAAAGAGTGAGGCAAGAACTGGTCACTGGAGTGCGTTCTCTGCTCTGTGCCTTGCATCAAGAGACAAGGAGGACTAAGGAGTTACGAAAAGAGCTAACTGAGTAAGACTTTAACATGTCAAATCTCTTCAACCATTATTTGACCTAACTATCATTTCATGAAAACCTAAATACAAATTCACACTGAAAGTACAGTATTGCAATATGGACTTCAGACACTCAAAGTGCAATCGAAACCCTTTTGAATGTCAAAATACATTTGCACTGTAACGATTTTAAAAACATTAAGCATAATGCTAACTACACTCTTCTTCATCGACCTCGAATGTTTATCGCCATATATTTTATCATCCATTTCCTTTGTTTTATACTAAAAATAACGTGATTCAAAATAAAGGAGGCTCAATATTGTTTCACATGAATTTTCATTATTAATAACTAATACAAAAAGGGGAAATGTATACTACAATTATATCACAAAAGTGATTGTTATTATTTTATGAAAATGTTTTATGGTTTAAGAGTTTCATATGTACACATTGTGTGTTTTGATCAAATCCACCTCCCTAGCCCTCTCTTCCAGTTTCTTCCCCATGCCACCCCCACCACTTCCCTCCAAATTTTGTGTACCTTTAAAAACATTTTGAAGACAGGCCAAGTCTCTAGCGCTGCCTGTATAGGAATAGGTGTAGGGCCATCTATGGGAGAACAGCCAGCCTTTTGAGGACTGTATCCCTACAGAAATCGACTCTCCCTCTCCCAGCAGCAATTAATTGCCTATAGCTACTTACCACAGGGTGGAAGTTTATGAGCCCTTGTGCTGGGTAGTTTTGTGTCAACTTGACACAGGTGACCTACTGTCATCTGAGAGGAGAAAAATCTCAATTAAGAAAATACCTCAAGAAGATCAGGCAGTACACAAGCTTGTAGGACACTTTCTTAGTGACTGATGGGGGAGGGGCACCCTGAGCTGGGGGTCCTGGGTTCTATAAGAAAGCAGGCTGAGCAAGCCATGGGAAGCAAGCCAGTAAGCAGTGCCCTGCCCCTCCGTGGCCTCTGCGTCTGCTCCTGCCTCCAGCTTCCTGCCCTGTCTGAGTTCCCGCCCTGGCCTCCTTCAGTGATGGACTACTTACGTTCATGTACAAGCCTAATGAACCCTTTCCCCCTAATTTGCATTTGGTCATAGTGTTTCAGCGCAGCAATACAAGGGCTAACTAGGACAGGCACTTCTCCCGTTATTGCTGGGTTTTGGACTGGTTTGATCTTGTGCATGTGGACACTGCTGCTGTGAGTTCATGTGTGTAGCATTCCTGCTGTGTCCAGAAAATAATTTTGCTTCATGCAGATGCCCACTTCTTATGGCTCTTGCAATCTTCCTTCCTCCTCTTTCACAATGGTCCCCGAGTCTTGGGAAAGAGGGAATGTGATATACATGTCCCACTTGGAGCTGAGCACTCAGTCTCTTGTTTTCTGCATCTTGGTCAGTGTAGGTCACAGTGTGAATCACCATCTACTGCAAAAGGAAGCTTCTCTGGTGAGGGTCGAGAGACACTGATCTATGGGTATGAACATGAGCACATGGAGGGAGTTGTATAACTATGTCCACTTAGCATATTAATATTACTAAGGTTTTTCCTAGGGCCATAGCCAGCTATAGATTTGAGCCTAGTTAACAATACCAGGCATGAGTTTGGTTTAAATCCAATCACTAAGTCCTTGTTTACTCACATAACATTCTTGCCGCTGTTGCACTACTGGATATTTCATGCAAGACCAGTCATTATTGTAGCTCTTAGGATTCACAGCTGTGTAAGACTATTGATAACTTCTGGTAACATGCATAAAATCTTCCAGCACTTATGATGTATTTTTTTAATGTTTATTTAATACTTCAAGTTACATTTCCATCACAGTCCCCTCCATCTACCCCTCCCAGTCCCACCTTACCACCCTCTCCCCCTTCTCCCACCTATCCTACTCCATCAGTGGGGGTGTCCTACATATCACCCCCCTCAGTTCAGCAGTCATATGAGGGCTAAGAGCTTCCTCTTGAAATGGGGGCCAACATGGCAGCTCCACTAGGGCAAAGTGTCCCACCAACAGTTAACAAAGTCTATGTTCCTGTTCCTTTCGGTCTGTTGGTTGGAGGATAATTATCCTGTACATATGTCTAAAATTCAGTTATAAGTGAATACATGCCATGTGCATCTTTCTGGGTCTGGGTTGGCTCACTCAGGATGAGCTTTCCTAGTTCCATCCATTTGGCAGCAAATTGCACAAATTCCTTGTTTCTGATAGCTGAGTAGTATTCCATTGTGTAAATGTACCACAGTTTTTTTTTTTTCATCCATTCATTGCTTGAGAGACATCTGGGTTGTTTCAAGTTTCTAGCTATTACAAATAACACTCCTATGAACATAGTTGAGGAGATGTGGTTTGGTGAGGAATTGTTCAGACGTATACCTAGGAGTGGTATGGCTGGGCCTTGAGGTAGAGCTATTCCAAGTTTTCTAAGATATTTTCAGACTGATTTCCATAGTGGTTGTAGAAGTTTGCATTCCCACTTTCTCCACAACCTCGACAACATGTGCTGTTATTTGAGTTTTTTACCTTAGCAATTCTGACAGGTGTGAGATGGAATCTCAGAGTCGTCTTGAGTTGCATTTCTCTGATGATTAAGGATGCTGAGCATTTCTTCAAGTGTCTCTTGGCCATCAGAGATTCTCTTTTGTGAATTCTTGGTTTAGTTGTGGTCCCCATTTTTTGATTTGATTATTTGGTTTCTTGGTGTTTAATTCCTTGAGTTCTTTATAAATTTTGGATATTAGCCCTCTGTTGGATGTGGGGTTGGTAAAGATCTTTTCCAATCTGTAGGTTGCTGTTTTGTTCTAATGATGGTGTCCTTTGCCTTACAGAAGCTTTTCAGTTTCATGAGGTCTCATTTATTGATCATTGGCCTTATAGCCTGAGCTGTTGGTGTTCTGTTCAGGAAGGTGTCACCTGTGCCAATGAGTTCGAGGGTTTTCCCCAATTTCTCTTCTATCAGATTTAATGTATTGGGGTTTATATTAAGGTCTTTGATCCGCTTGGACTTAAGTTTGTGCCAGGTGATAAATATGGGTCTATTTGCATCCTTCCACATGTTTACATCCAGTTAGACCAGCACCGTTTGTGTAAGATGCTTTCCTTTTTCCATTATACAGTTTTGGCTTCTTTGTCAAAAATTAAGTGATCGTAGGTATGTGAGTTTATTTCTGGATCTTGCTTTGATTGCATTGATCAACTGGTCTGTTTCTATATAAGTACCATGCTGTTTTTATTATGATTGCTCTGTAGTATAACTTGAAATCTGGGATGGTGATACCTCCAGATGTTTTTTTTTTTTAATTGTACAGAATTGATTAAGTTATTCTGGGTTTTTTTGTTTTTCCATATGAAGTTGAGAATTGTTCTTTCAAGGTCTGTAATGGATTGTGTTGGTTCGATTCCATTGATCAACTGGTCGGTTTCTATACAAGTACCATGCTGTTTTTATTACTGTTGCTCTGTAATATAGCTTGAAATCTGGTCTGGTGATACCTCAAGATGATTTTTTTAAAGTGTACATTGATTTAGCTGTTCTGAGTTCTTTGTTATTCCATATGGAGTTGAGAATCATTCTTTCAAGGTCTGTAAGAAATTGTTTTGGTATTTTGATAGGAATTTCATTGAATCTGTATATAGCTTTTGGTAGGATGGCCATTTTTATTATATTGATCATACATATCCATGAACATGGGAGATCTTTCCATCTTCTGGTGTTCTCTTCAATTTCTTTCTGCAAGGACTTGAAGTTCTTTTCATACAGGTCTTTCATTTGCTTGGTTAGAGTTACCCCCTGGTATTTTATATTGTTTGTGGCTATTGTGAAGGGTGTTATTTCCCTAAATTATTTCTCAGCCCTTTTATCTTTTATATAAAGAAGGGCTACAAATTTTTTGAATTAATTTTGTGTACAACCACTTTGCTGAAGGTGTTTCTCAGTTTTAAGAGTTCTCTGGTGGAATTTTGGGGGTCACTTATGTATACTATCATGTCATCTGTGAATAGGGATATTTTGACTTATTTCTTTCCGATTTCTCTCACCTTGATGCCCTTTAGTTGTCTTATTGCTCTGGCTAGGACTTCAAGTGCTATGTTGAAGAGATATGGGGAGAGTGGGCATCCTTGCCTTGTCCCTGATTTTAGAGGAAATGCTTTAAGTTTCTCTCCATTTAATTTGATGCTGGCTACTGGCTTGCTGTATATTGCCTTTATTATTTCTAGGTATGGTCCTTGTATGTATGGCCCCTCCTCCAGGACTTTTAGCATGAAGGGGTGTTGGATTTTGTCAAGTGCTTTTTCAGTATCTAGCGAGATTATCATGTGTTTTTTTTTTCTTTTAGCTTGTTTATATGGTGAATTATGTTGATGGATTTTTGTATGTTGAACCACTCCTGCATCCCTGGAATGAAGCCTACTTGATCATGGTGTATGATACCTTTGATGTGTTCTTGGATTCGGTTTGCAAGTATTTTTTTTTTTTTTTTTGGTTTTTCGAGACAGGGTTTCTCTGAATATCTCTGGCTGTCCTGGACTCGCTTTGTAGACCAGGCTGGCCTCGAACTCACAAAGATCCGCCTGCCTCTGCCTCCCAAGTGCTGGGATTAAAGGCGTGCGCCACCACCGCCCGGTGGTTTGCAAGTATTTTATTGAGTATTTTGGCATCTATGTTCATGAAGGAAATTGGTCTGATATCTTTCTTTGTTGGGTCTTTGTGTGATTTAGGTATCAGGGTGAATGTGGCATCATAGAATGAGTTTGGCAGTGTTCCTTCTGTTTCTATTTGTGGAATAGTTTGAGAAGTATTGGTATTAGCTCTTCTTTGAAGTTCTGGTAGAATTGTGCACTGAAACCATTTGGCCCTGGGCTTTTTTTTGGTTGGGAGCCTTTTAATGACTGCTTCTATTTCCTTAGGGGTTATTGGACTATTTAATTTATTAATGTGATCTTGATTTAACTTTGATAGGTGGAATATATCAAGAAAATCATTCATTTTGCTTACATTTGCAAATTTGTGGAGTAAAGGTTTTTGAAGTAAGAACTGAAGGTTCTTTGGATTTCCTCAATGTCTGTTGTTATTTCTCCCTTTTCATTTCTGATTTTGTTGATTTGGGTATTTTCCCTCTGCCTTGTAGTTAGTTTGGCTAAAGGTTTGTCTATTTTGTTGATTTTCTCAAAGAATCAACTCTTGGTTTTGTTGATTCTTTGTATTGTTCTTTTTGTTTGTAAGTTGTTGGTTTCAGCCCTGTTCCTCTTGAGAGTGTTTGGTTCTTTTTTTTTTTTTCTAGTGCTTCCAGCTCTGCTGTTAAGTTGCTAATATGAGCTGTCATCATTTTCTCTTTGAAGGCATTTAGTGCTATGAACTTTCCTCGTAGCTCTGCTTTCATTGTGTCCCATAGGTTTGGATAGGTTGTGCCTTCATTTTCGTTGATTTTTAAGAAGTCTTTGATTTCCTTCTTTATTTCTTCCCTGACCATCCAGTAAAGAGTTGTTCAATTTCCATGTGTGTGTAGGCTTTCTATTGATTCTGTTGCTGTTGACATCCAGCTTTATTCCATGGTGGTCTGATAAGATACAAGGGGTTATTTCAATTTTCAGGTAAGAACTTTTTTAGATTTCTCATTTTCTTTGGTTGTTTTACTGATTTCTTCGATTGAGTCTTCCACACCTGAGATTCTGTCTTCCATCTCTTGTATCCTATTTGTGATACTCATGTCTTTAGTTCCTGTTCTCTTTCCTTGGTTTTCTACCTCCAGGATTGTCTCTGCTGCTCAGGGACTGTACAGACACTTCTGGGGAGGGGCAGAAGACCACTTTGATTGATCACTGCTCCAGCTGCTTTGATTGTGGCTGCAGTGGCAACTGCATTGGGACTACATATTTCCCTGATAGTTAAGGATACTTAACATATAGGATGTATTTCTCAGCCATTTGTATATATTCTTTGAAATCTCTGTGTTAGTTCTATCTTAGTTGCTGTTCTATAGGTGTGAAGAGACACCATGACACCATAACTGAATATTTTTATTTATAAACAGTTATATTTATATTTATTGGTTACCTATAAAACACCCATATAATACATAACTAATCCTATTTTGATTTCCTTGGAATGATATTAATATTCTTAGTGTAGGTCCATCCTGGATAACCTGATTTATGGCCATCCTAGCAGGCAGTTCCTGGATAACCTGATTTATGGCAGTCCCAGCAGGCAGTTCCTCTTAAGCTTGGTGTCCATTGGGGCTAATATTGCCAGTTTACAAGGCCAACTCATTTCATCCACCAGATTGTGGCCAATTTATAAAGTCAGTCTTTTCCTACTGCCAAACTGAGGGCTGCTGAAATGCCTTTCAAACTCTGTTTACATTGCTCACTCTTCTGTCACTCTGGAGCCTTTAAGGAACTCTCTCTTCAGTAGACCTGTTCTTCTTTCAGGAACTAACGTCCCTTAGCAACTTGTCTGGTTTCTTCCTTTTTTGCAACTGATGTCTTTTTACAGCTTTTCCAGTTTTGTCGCGTCCCCCTCGACCAGCAAGGACGACGCAACTCGAAAAAGCTCTTCTCAAGCAGTTTATTCAGGTCCCTTGAAAACAGTCTTCCGAAATCCTTGCTTGTGTCTCTGCTTGTGTCTCTGCTTGTGTGTCTCTGCTTGTGTCTCTCTTACCCCAAGCTCTTATATGCCTACTCAAACCCAATCAGATCACGCCACCTAGCGATCCAAGATAGGCTCACAAAAGGAGGAAGCACACCGGGCTAGGCAGCTGCTACCAACTAAGGCTTGTTTACAGCTAAGCTTGAGCTTTCTGACAATAAGCCAGGCGCCATCGTAGGGTTTCGGCTCACCACACAGTTTCTTTTTTTTTTTTTTTTTCCAGCTGACTTCCTCTCACAGCTTGTCTGGTTTCTTCTTTTTTCCAAATAACTTCCTCTTGTAGTTTTCTACTTTCTCAGCCATGTTCCTTCAACAGTGCAGTTCTTAGAACTATGGTCTCAACTGCCCTCTGTCCATTTCAGCAACTAAAGGGGACACCAAGATTTCCTATGTGTTGCAGATGCCAACCTGAACTGGATACTAATGTACTAGAGGCCTAACTTCTACCACAAAGGCAGCCCTTATAAAGGAAAGCATTTAACTGGAGGCTTGTTTACTGTTCCAAATGCCTATTTTATTATCAGCACAGCAGGAAGAATGGTGGCAAGCATGTTGCTGGAACATTAGCTGAGACCTACATCTTGAAATGTAGGCAGAGAGAGAGGGAGAGAGAGAGAGAGAGAGAGAGAGAGAGAGAGAGAGAAAGGAAGGGAGGAGCTAGGGAGAGAGAGACTGGGCCTAGCATGGATTTTTGAAATCCCAAAGCCCACCCCCAATGAAATACTCCCTCCAACAGTCCTTCTCAAATAGTGCCAGTCTCTGGTGACTAAGCACTCAAATACATGAGCCTATCTATAGGAACCATTCTCATTCAGACCACCACATTCCACTCCCTGGCCCTCAAAGATGTATAGCCATATGATAATGAAAAATCTGTATAGTCCACCTTCAAAAGTCCCCACAGTCTTTCAGTCTCACTCCAGGAAATCTCTTAACTGTAGCCCCTGTAAAATCAAAATCAAAGAGCAGATCACATGCTTCTAACATACAATGGCCCAGGATATACATTACCATTCCAAAAGAGAGGAAAAGAGCATAGTGAAGAAAGACCAAAGTAAGACCAAAACCCAACAGGGCAAACTCCACATTGTGCCACAGGCAAGTCTGATGTCCAAGCACTCTTCAGATCTCTAGCTCATTTCAGCTTTAGTGACTACCACACACTTCTCTCTCTTGAGCTGGTTCCACACCCAGTTTGCAGCTCTCTTGACAGGAACCTCAGTACTCTGGCATCATCTCTGACATCTTGGGGTCTCCAACACAATCCACGTTTCATCTTCACAATTTCATGCAATGGCCTCTCTAGGCTACCATGGAGGACACCCCTGACCATGCCTGGCCTTAACAGCTTTCCTTAGCTGTAGAGGGAAATTCCACAATCCCTTTCTTGTATTCTTGACCCTAAAGCCATAACCGTCTGGCTGAAGCTACCAAGTTCTCCTTCTTGATGGGGCTGAAACTTGGTCCCTCACTCTGATGGAGTAGTGTTAAGCATTCTAAATGTTAATTGGTCCTGTTTGCTGGCTGTTACATTGTCTCTGATTGGTTAAATAAATGCTGAGGCCTGAGATTGGGCAAAGACAGAGATAGGCGGGACTTCCTGAGATTAGAACAGGAAGCCTGTGCTTTAGACAGAGGATTAATTCATTCCACCCAGGAGCAGGAAGAAGGAGGACACACACCATGGGTTAAGAAAAAAGAACCTCATTCCACATAGCCAGGAACATCCTCACAGAGTGGAGAATGGCAGTCCAAGGGGACGTATGTATATATGGGGTCATATTTGGATAATAGAATTAAGAGCTAGCTTAGATGGGCCAAGATTGCTCAACTCAGGCCAAGGCTTGTTAAAATCCACGTGGTGTCTGTGTGTACTCATTTATAATGGCAGGTTAAGGATTAATGGCTGTCAATCGATTAACAATAATCTAAATACTGTTAAACAATTTAATTAATTATTTCTACTAATGGCACCCAACGTAATTTAATTAATTTATTTTCTACACCACTCAATTGCATTTGCATCAGCTTTCTGTTTTTCATCGTTTCATGCTGTTTTTAGTCAGGTTATTTGTTTTCTTGGTGTTTATTTTTTTATGGTCTCTGTATATTCTGCACACTCCCCCTTTGTTACATGCATATCTGGGAAGTATTCTGTAGGTTGTGACCCCACTGGAGTGATAGTGTTCTTTGCTGTATAGTTTTAGTTTCACAGGGTTCGTCTTAATGCCTGCACTATTGTAGTCATGTGCTTCCCTGTTCCAGTGAGTTCAAGAATATTCCCCACTCTCTCCACTGTCACAGTCAGAGAGTTAAGTCTTATGTTAAGGTCCTTGATCCATTTGGTGTTGACTTTTGTGCCTGGTGAGAAAGATTGAGTCTCATTCTTCTATATGTAGCTATACAATTTGACCAGCACCATTTGTTGAAGATGTTGTCTTTTCTCCAATGTCATTTTAACATGTTAGAATCAGGTAGGTGGCTGTAGGAATGTGGACTTATATATAGGTCCTTAGTTCTATTCCAGTGACTGACATGTCAGTTCTTATGCCAGTACTATGCTGTTTTTATTACTATAGTTCTGTAGTGTATAACTTGAAATTAGGATGGTGACACCTCTGACAGTAATTGATCAGTCTGTGCAGACACTGGATCAGTTGGTTGAGTGTGAGTGTGGGCCAGAGGATGGCTTGGTTGTCAATGTGGGAACTAGGGGACCTAAGTTTTCTCCCCGAAGCCACTTTGAAAGGAGAGAACTGACTCCTGAAAGTCACCCCCAGACCTCCACACATGTGAGTACCACAGCACATATGTATCCCCACCAATAAATAGAATATTAAAAACATTAAAAGAATCTTCAAATCTATTTTTAAAAAGAGACCCTGAGTTGTAATTCTGTGCTATGTAGGGAATTAGAAGAAAAGGTTTGCGCATATTCTGTACAGATGCATTTCTTTCAAGTCTTTTCAGTCTGCAGTTGTATCCTTGCTTGGAGAATTTATTAACATGGAAGAATGAACTGTGTTAGGGGCCCATGCACAAAAGCTCATGCATGACCTAAACACAGAATGAAATGAAAATCTCATGCTTCCACTACTAGACAAAACTTGGAGTGTTTTCTGGGATCTTTGCATACCTTTACATGTCTGCTCTTATATTTATTTGCTGAGTACTTAAGTTTATTTGCTAAGTGTAATCAATATTCTCCTCTCACTGATCTATTTATGTACATGTTTTTTATTTCATGTGTTTAATTAATATTGTGTTAGCAAAGGCACGTAGATTAAAAACAAACAAACAGTCACAATTCTTCACTTATTCTTTCTCTGTAGACTTTCTCCCAAGACTTTTCTGGCTTACATTCCCCTCTTTGGAGATTTCAAAGACTTTTTCTGTTTGTTTTCCACTGTGAATATTCTTGATGCCTGTTTTTTGCTGCCACTGTGCTCAGAATGTGGCTTATATGCACATCCTCTATCACTGAGCTATATCTTCCAACCTCCCTGATGTTTCTTGTGTGTGCTTTCTTCCTTGGCTACTGACTTCTGGGCTATAGCTAATATTTAGTACGAAGTTAAAGTTCTGTGTTTCAGGATATCTGGTCACGTTGTGAACTGGAAATCCTGTTTCTTGTTGTGGTGAGGCTCAGCCCTAGCATAGACCTTTAACCCAAGAGCTTTCTGTTTACTGTGAACAAATACTTGTGGTGTGCCCCAACCATAGCATACACTTTTTTGGCTTTTTTTTTGTTAATTTATTTTTTCAAGTTACATCTCAATCAAAATCCCCTTCTTCCTCCCAACTAGGTCCCACCCTCCCTCCCTCTTCCCCATCTCTGTTCTCTCCTTCTCCTTGGATGAGGGGAGCCCCCACATAACAACACCCCTCAGTTCATCAGTCTCATGAGCGCTAAGAGCTTCCCCTTGTACTGGTGCCTGGTATGGCAACCTAGCTAGGGTAATGTGTTCCACTAGCAGGCAACAGGGTCTGTGACTTGCTGCTGGTAGAGTTTTTCATAGGATAGTTATATTAGGTTCCTTTCTGTTTGGGTCTATGGGTTGTAGGATGGTTGTCCTGTGCTATATGCTTCATATCTATCTACTTATAAAAGAATACATACTAGGTGTATCTCTCTGGGTCTGGGTTAGCTCACTCAGGATGAGCTTCTCTAGTTCCATCCATTTGGCAGAAAATTGCATGATTTCCTTGTGTCTGATAGCTGAGTAGTATTCCATTGTGTACCGCAATTTTTTTAATCCAATCTTTGAAGGACATTTGGATTGTTTCCAATTTCTGGCTATTATGAATAAAGCTGCTATGACCATAGTTGAGGCGATGTCCTTGTGGTTTGGTGGAAAATCTTTTGGATGTATGCCCAGGAGCAGTATGGCTGGGTCTTAAGGTAGAACTGTTCCCAATTTTCTAAGATGTCTCCATACTTATTTTCAAAGTGTTTGTACAAGTTTGCATTTCCACCAACAATGGAGGAGTGTTCCCCTTTCTCTACATCCTCACCAGCATGTGCCATCGTTTGAGTTTTGATCTTAGCCATTCTGATGGAATCTCAGAGTCATTTTGAGTTGCATTTCTCGGATGACTAGGGATGTTTAGCATTTCTTCAAGTGTCTCTCGGCCATTAGAGATTCCTCTTCTGTGAATTCTCAGGTTAGCTGTGTACTCCATAGCACACACCTTTAACCCAAGAACTGAATAATGTTAACTATAGTCAAGAGGTGGCACAAGCAGCCAGTTGACAGGGAGTGAACTTAAGTAAATATTGAAGTTGGGAGGTATTTAAGACAGCATGGAGAAGGAGAAAGGGCTTTTTTCTTCTGGGACATTGGTGGAGTAAGGAGGTCAGCTGGGTGCTTTCTCTGCCTATCTGGGCTAGCAAGTTTTCACCCTAGCATCTGGCTCCTGAGTCTTCATTGGTAAAATCGAATGATTGGGATTTTGTTTTAAAAACAATAGTTCTATGTTAACATACTGAAATTGATACTAAGCATTATAAAATTCTGAATATAGTTATATATTAACCATTTGTCTGCCATGCAAATCAGTCATTCTGGCTAGTCTTACATCAACTTGACATAAGCTAAGAAGAAGGAACTTCAATTTAAAAAATGCTTCCATTTGTTGGACTGAAAAGGGGAACTGTTGGGAGAAATAAGATATACCTTAAACTTTAAAAAAAGGGAAGAGAATGGGGGTTTGAAGGTGGGAGGGTGGGACTGGAGGGGGGAGTAGGGAGGGGATGCGATTGAGATGTAACTTGAAGAAATAAAAAATAAATTATTAATTTAAAAAAAGGAAAAAAATAAAAATAAAATTTAAAAATGCTTCCATAAGATCTGGTTTTAGCAGACAAGCCTGTAGGGTATTTTTAAAATTAGTGATTGATAGGGGAGCCCATTGTAGGTGGTGCCATCCTTGGGTTGGTGATCCTGATTCTATAAGAAAGCAGGCTGAGCAAGCCAGGTGGACCAAGCCAGTAAACAGCACCCTTCATGGCCTCGCATCAGCTCCTGCCTCCAGGTTCTTGCCCTGTTTGAGTTCTTGTCTTGGCTTCCCTTGATGGACTGTGATTCATAATACACACACAAAGAAACCCCTTTCCTCCCCAAATTGCTTTTGTTCATATTATTTCGTTATAGCAGTAGTAACCCTGACTAAGACATTTTATCTAAGATTATAATTTAATCCAAATGGTTTCAAATTAAGTTACTTTGAGACAGGATTGTGATTTACAGATGTTTTCTACATATGATAGGGTATAATATTTATACCCTATTCAATTTTATTTATTTATTCAATTACTAGGTATTAACTCTTAAAAAAAAAAGCCTTGTCCTCCTTTGCTCCTTTACAGAATGAAGAAGACCTTTCATATGCCTCCAAAGGAAGGACATGGGTGTGAAGGCACAGGAAATAGTTTTCGTGAAGTTTCAAAAGTCAGTCAAGGCGAAATGAACATTCCAGTTGCCATGCTGAGACATGAGGTGATCTGTAACCAGTTGTGGTATCAAATCACTTAACCTTGGAAAAAATAAATGTCTGAAAACTTCTAACAGCCAATGAAGGTTGAACTATAGTATTATATACATGACATCAGGGGAAATGTGTCTTTTTTTTACTAGAAGAGCACAGGATTGATTTTCTCATCTGAAAACTGGATTATGGATAGAGCTAAACCATGATACTGCTAAGATTTGCAAGTAGGAAGTCAATGGATTATAGTTAACATGACACAAAATGTAAGCACTCAAATTCCCGAATTCAGTAGCTGTTAGTATGTGCACAATTAAACAGTCCTAGTCTCCCCATTTTCCATATTCCCTAACTTGAGGGGAAATTCTAGAGATACATTGGCTGCACTGTAAGAATTTACAGCAGAAGTGTGCTGTGCAAAACCTTCTGTACAGCCCTACAGTGCTTTCCTGGGTGTCTGTGGCTTCTCACCAGCATTGCTGGACAGTGTTTAGTCATCACCCTATCACTGTTTCCAGGCTCCTCTTTAAGGAACACTAACTTCTGTTGTGGAGGTGGCTCTCTTACTGAGTGCTTTTCAAACCAATCTTTCCCTTTTCCTTTTAATTTGCTCAATTCAGTGGCTTCAGATTTTTATTTCCTTTCTGAATCTGTGGTTTGGGAAAACTTTGAAGAACAGTGTCTCTACGCCTCTCAGCTGAGGTTGGGGCAGCTTGATCCCTACAGTGCTCAGGTGACATCTAGTTTCTCTAGATGTTGAGGCTATCCTTGGCTACCACTTTGGATGGGGAGGCAGCTGGAACTCCTGTACTGGAATACCTGGGATGGAATGTCATTTGGGATGCTTTATTTCCTTAGATGAGGGGATGGGATGAGAGCCATTCCCAAGCCTTTCTGATTCTTTCTGAACTCTCACTGGCTGGTTCAACTCAACTGTTCTGGCCCAAGCTCCTCTCCACGCTGACTGATTCAAACTGGCTTCTTTTGGCTTCTGACTGGATTGTTCTTCCTGGGATCAAACTAATTCTAGCAATATATTTTAATCTTCTGACTCCTCACTCTCTGGCTTGTTTTGTCTTCACCTGTTTCTAGTTTGTTCTCTCTTCAACCTGTCTCTGTAAAACTGTTCCAATAAAAAAAAAAAAAACCTCTTAGTAAAAAACTCTCTTCTCTCTCCCTTGCTGCTGTTAAGTAGCTTCTCTTTCCTGTCCTGTTCTTGTGAGAGTTAGGTGTATCCTATCTCTGATTCATTCTGTAAAATCTTTCTCTGATTCATCTCTTTGTCTGCCCCTCAATTAGACATCACTTCAAGCATGGCTGGTACTTCTATAACCTAACCTTCCCTTCATTGTTCAGGATTAAAGGTGTGTACTAAGGATGTTCCTGTATTCCAGCCAGATCATATTGTAATCCAGAGTGTGGCTGCATTCTAGGTGGATCACAAAGACCTAAAAGGTCTTTGGATGTGATCCCTTGCCAAGGCAGCCCTGTTGCTGGTTTAAATTTCTCTACAGAAATGGGAGACACATAGGAGGTGCTGACTTTGTGAGAGTTCCATGAGAAATCAGCCTTCAGTGTGGGAATGATTCTCCAGGGCTCTTTGCTGAATCTTCTTGGCACTTTGTTCTCCTTCCTCCTTCTTCTTCCCTTTTTTCCAGAGAGAGAAACTACCCATGTTTGCATCTGAGTGCTTCCACTCAAGATGCAAGATGCTTCCACACAAGAAAACTTTTAAGGTCCAGTGGCCTCATTCACTTTTACTGCTCTTGCTCATGTGTTCTCTCTCTCTCTCTCTCTCTCTCTCTCTCTCTCTCTCTCCCTCTCCCCTCTTTCCCTCTCTCTCATATATATGTGCGCACCCACACACACAATTTTAAACTGTTTTGGTTACTATTAATCCAACTGAATGAACAGTATTTTGTTACTTCATTTCCCTTAAGAGATTGAGTTTTACTGGGATTTGTGACACTATACAAACCACTTTTACAAATCTCTCTGAGGTAAAGCTTCTCATCTTGGAATGCCTGAGACACTATACCCAAGCAATGCCTCTAAGACTTTTGTAACCTTATGGGCTATGTGGGAACTACAGGGCCAGTCTACACATTTCTGAAGTCTTAACATGTAGTCCTAGTCATGGTCATGGCTAGATCTTCACACCACATGTTCTCAGCAGCAGCTTAGATCTAATGTCATCTCAGAAGACATTTATTTTAGATTATGTGGTGATGTGACTTGTGCGTGCGTAGGTTATGAATGGGAAGTAAGTATTTGGAGTCAGTGTGTGGTGGCTCCTTTATGCTTCATCCTTCCTTTCTTCCCACAGCAGCTCTACTCCTGGCTGCCCTTAGCGGAGTTCCTGCTCTACTAGACTGCATTATCATTTCCCCACTGGCCTTGAAGCTCTTATCACTTCTATTTTTTTTTCTAGAGCTAGAAACTACTACTCTCATAACTTGTTCTTAAGTTACATTGTTTCCTGTTTAAAAATTCAAACCCATTCTTTAATAAGATAATGTTTGTGTTATATTACATGAACACTAACACAAGTGTAAATCAGAGCTGAGAATCTGGTTGAATGAGAGAGAGACATTGCCTAGCATGTGCCAGGACCACAGCACGTCACATGAACAGATACACATGCAGAGGATGGATCAAAATTGTTTATACACTATTTAAAAAATTTGTTTTATTTTTAAAAATTACACATGTGTGTCTGAATGTGGGTACATGTGTGTATATGATGGTATCCTCTGAGACCAAAAGAGGGTGTATCCTCTGGAATCAGAGTCCCAAGAGGCTGTGAGCTGCCTGAGTGCTGGGAACTAAATGGTCCACAAAACAGCAGGAGCCATTGTAAGCACTGAGCCATCTCTCCAGCCCCTATAAATATAAACCTTAAAATAGTTGATTTCAAATATTCGAAAGTACAGAATACTTTTTTCATACAATTAAATTGTTCTCAGAGTTACTGATGCAAAGTAAGAGTATTCAACAGAGAATGGGTCATCGGATTCTGATTTTAAATAACACAACACTTTCATTTGTTTTAGGGAGAAGCAGCAGCTGAAGAAAACTTAGTGTGGGTTCAAGAGAATCCAAGTGCCTCCTTCCTAACTCAGATGGAACTTGAAATGAAAAGTATTGAATCTGCCATTGCTGAAGTGAACACCCAAGAGTGCTTGGTTAAAAAAGAACTGGAAGTAATTAAGGAGCTCTATCGAGGAGAGTTAGAACATATAGACAGTATGTCATTGGGACTGAGTGTGTAAGTAGAAAAGTGATTTTCATACCTTGCCACCAAAACACAACACTCAGAGAGCCTGGCTCGTGAGACCTGTACTGTCAAAGCTAACTAGATAGTGTAACTTTGGAAAATATGCTGCTCAGTGAGCCTTCTCTAAAACTCTAGTCCAGGACAGTTATGTTGATC
>CAJQZJ010031998.1:2504324-2521107 GCA_907164525.1 Lophiomys imhausi | reverse complement strand
TTATGTTGATCAGTGAGCCTTCTCTAAAACTCTAGTCCAGGACAGTTTCCATGCCGGATGGCGTTTCCTACCTTACCATTCTCACATGGTTGATTTAATTGATTTGGTCTTTAATTGTTTATGAAAGTCTCTAGGTAACAGTTTATATTATTGTAGGTTGTATAATTGTAGGTTGTTTTTCAGAGGTCCCATAAATTATAAGCATGAAAAGTTTAACTAGTTTTGAAAGATTATAACCTAAAGCCAAGCCTTCAAGTGCTGCTGAAACTTCTTTGGGCTCATTCTGGCGTTGGTAATTTAACTTTCCTGTGATTTTCATTGTTGCTAGAGGGAGCTTGGAGGGTGGCTGTCGTATGGCATCTCCCTCCCAGAATGCATTGTTGAAATACAGGGAAGGACCAACCATGGGGCTGAAGTAGAGAAATCTCAGCATGGTAGTTAGAGTAATTCCTTGTTCAGTGTGTGTTGGAGTGTGAGGTCGACAAACATGACGGCCCACCTTTGGTAAGGACGTGCTAATATCCTCACCAAGGATAATAACGTAGCTATTGCTACACTGGACCTCAATTTCATGTTGCTTTTCTGAATGATTCATGAGATCCGAATACTTCCAGCCTATGAGTGGATGAACAGATGAAGATACTGATAATTTTCCTTGGGGAGTTTTTTAAAAAATCTGTAGATTGCTTTAGTAAATACAAATATTCTTATCCATTTTCCAGTTCTATCTATTGTATGCATTTAAGAAGTGATGCTCTAATAAATTTAATAAATAAATGCCTACTAGAAGCAACTTGACACCTTTGACCTTATGTATTTACCTTTTAAGTACAAGTGTTCCTGTCTTTTTTATTATTAACTTAGTTCTTGGACAACTTCATACACATGTATAAGTACATTCTGGTTATTCTTTCTCCTATCTTTCTCTATCTCCTCACCCCATCAACCTTCCTTCTTCCCTACTTGCCTCTTTTCCATAATTCAAACTCTTGGGTTTGTTTTGTGAACCACTTAGTTGAACAAAGGCCATCTGTGTGACCATTGATTAGAATCCATTGGAGCCTGGTGGTTTCACCAGTGGGCACTCAACTGAAGGCAAGGACTCCCTCTTTCCCTAAATCTATCAATAGAAAATAGTTCGGCAGTGAGGGGTGGGCCCCCATAAACCTCTCTTGTATCCATCCCTGGCTGTTTCTGGTCCCACTCTTTTGCAGACCCAGTGGAGATATCTGTAGATGTTGAGAGTCCATAACTACAATGGCTGTGCTATTCAGAAGACAAGATTGGGGATCCTTTCTTCCTGCCTTCTGTTTCATGGTGTTCCCAAAGCCTTGGAAGGGAATGGCATGTTTGTCTTACTTTACATCCCAATTATAGCTTTTCCATCCTCTTCTCCTCCCATTCCCTCCCTCTCATCTCACCTCCCCCCATCCACCCTTCCTCCACTTCTCAGAAAAGGGGAGGCCTCCCATGGATGTCAAACAGCCTTGGCATATCAAGTGCAGTAGGACTAGTTGTATCTTCTATTGGGGCTAGACAAGCAGCTCAATGAGGCAGAAGGGATCCAAAGACAGGCAATGCAGTTAGAGAAAGTCACTGCCCTGCTACTGCTTTCGGAGTCCCCCATGAAGACCCAGCTTCACACTGTTATATATGTGCAGAGGGCCTAGGTCTGTCCCATGCATGCTGTCTAGTTGGCAGTTCAGTCTCTGTGCCCCTATTTGATTATTTGATTCTCTGGGTTTTCTTGTGGTGTACTGGGCCCCTCAGGTTCCTTCAATCCTTCCTCCCCTACTTCTGCAGCATTCCCTAAGGTCCACCTAATGTTTGGCTGTGGGTCTTGGCATCAGTTTCCATCAGTTGCTGATGACAGTTATGCTAGGCTCCTCTCTGCAGGTATAGCAGAGTATCATTAACAGTGTCGGGGTGGGCTCTCTCTCATGGCATGGATCTCAAGCTGGGCCAGTCTTTGGTTGGCCATTCCCTCAATTTCTGCTCCATCGTTTACCCCTGCATGTCTTGTAAGCAGAGCAAATTATGGGTCTAAGGTTTGTGGCTGGGTTGGTGTCCCTACCCTGTCCTGCCATTGGAAAGTCTTGCCTGCTTACAGGAGATGCCTGGTTCAGGCTCCACATCTTCCATTTCTAGGAGTCTTAGCTAGGGTTACCCTCATGGATTCTTAGTAGTTTCCATTGTCCTTGGTTTCTAGCTTGTCCCAGAGATTGTCAGCCCCCCATTCAATTGTCTCTCCCAGTACTCTCTCCCTCCATCCTCCCCCACACCCCATCCCTCTTGTTCCTGTCCCTGAACCCTCCCCAACCCATTTCCCTTCGTCCATCCACCCCGTATGTCTACTCTATTTCCCCTTCTCAGTGAGAATCAAGCATCCTCCCTTGGATCCTCCTTGTTACTTAGCTTCTTTGGGTCTGTGGATTATAGCCTGGTTATCCCATTTTTTATGACTAATATCCACTTATAAGTGAATACATACCATGTGTATCTTTCTGAGTTTGGGTTACCTCACTCAAGACGATATTTTCTAGTTCCACCCATTTGCCTGCACATTTTGTGAATGTCCTTGTTTTAAATGTACCACATTTTCTTTATGTATTCTTTGGTAGAGGGACATCTGGGTTGTTCCTAGTTTCCGGTTTTTACAATTAAAACTGCTGTAAACATAGTTGAACAAGTAATTTTATGGTAAGGTAGAACATTTTGGGGTCAGGAGTGGTATAGCTGGGCCTTGAGATAGAACTATCCCCAGTTTTTCTGAGAAACAGCCAAATTGATTTCCAAAGTGGTTGCACAAGTTTGCATCCCCACCAGCAATGGAGGAGTGTTCCCCTTGCTCCACATCCTTGACAGTATGAGCTGTCATTTCAGTTTTTGATCTTAGCTACTATAATGGGTGTAAGATAGACCCTCAGAGTCATTTTGATTTGCATTTCCCTGGTGACTAAGGCCATTTAACATTTAAGTGCTTCTTGTCCATTAGAGATTCCTCTGACAAGAATTCTATTTAGCTCTGTATGCCATTTTTAATTGGATTATTTTGTTTGTTGGTGTTTAATTTCTTGAGTTCTCTATATATTTTGGATATTAGCCCTTTGTCAGATGTGGAGTTGGCGAAAATCTTTTCCCATTCTGTAGGTTACTCTTTTGTTCTGTGACTGTGTCCTTTACCTTATGGAAGATTTTCCATTTCATGAGGTCCTATTTATTAATTGTTAATTTCTTGAGTTGTGGGTATTCTGTTCAGGAAGTTGACTCCTGTGCCAATGCATTCAAAGCTATTCCCCACTTTCTCTTCTGTTAGATTTATTGTGTCTGGTTTTATGCTGATGTCTTTGATCCATTTGAACTTGAGTTTTATGCAGGGTGATAAGTATGGGTCTATTTTTGCATTCTTCTACATACATTCATCCAATTAGACCAGCAACATTTTCTGAAGATGCTTTCTTTTTTCCATTGTATAGTTTTGGCTTCTTTATCAAAAATCAAGTGTCCATAGCTGTGTGCATATACTTCTGGGTCTTCTATTTGATTCCATTGATCAACCTGTTTGTTTTTATACAACTACCTTATGGTTTTTATTATTATAGCTTGAAATCTGTACTTGAAAGGGATGGTGATACCTCTATATGTTCTTTTATTGTACAGTGTTGTTTTAGCTATCCTGGGTTTTTTATTTTTCCATATGAAGTTGAGTATTTTTTCTTTCAAGATCTGTAAAGAATTGTGTTGGAATTTTGTTGGGAATTATATTGAATCTATAGATTGCATTTGGTAGGATGGTCATTTTTACTATGTAATCCTATGGATCCATGAGCATGGGAGATCTTTCCATCATCTTATGTCTTCTTCAGTTTCTTTCTTCAAAGATTTGAACTTCTTGTAATACAGGTCTCTCATATGCTTGGTTAGAACTACACCAAGATATTTTGTATTATTTGTGACTATTGTGAAGGGTGTTGCTTCCCTAATTTCTTTCTCAGCCCATTTATCATTTGTGTACATGAGGGCTACTGATTTTTTTTTAGTTCATTTTGTATTCATTCACTTTGCTGAAGGAGTTTATCAGTTGTAAGAGTTCCCTGGAACTCCCATGAGTTCCCTGGTGGAATTTTGGGTTACTTATGTGTACTATCATATCATCTGTGAATAGAAATACTTTGACTTCTTCCTTCTAATTTGTATCCCCTTGATCTCCTTTAGCTGTTTTATTGCTCTAGCTAAAACCTCACATACTTTATTGAATACATACAGAAAAAGTGAACAGCCTTGTCTTCTCTCTGGTTTTAGTGGAATTGCTTTAAGTTTCTCGTCATTTAATTTGATGTTGTTTATCAGCTTACTGCATATTGCCTTTATTGTATTTAGGTATGTGCCTTGTATCCCTGGTCTCTCTCATGAAGGGGTGTTTGACTTTGTCAAAGGTTTTGAAGATGGATCTTTTTAATCATCCAATATATATTTATTAATAACTATATGCACATATAACAAATATAAACAATTACCTAACTACTAACCCTAAGAATGACTATAACTCCTCTTACCTAGCAACTAAACCTATTAATAACTATATCAACAATTATCTAACAATTAATCCTAACCTTTTAGAAGGATACAGTCTCTGGGGTAGGTCCTCAGTTTTCAGGAACACAGTCACTGGGGCAGGTCCTCAGTTGTAGATCCTTTAAGGCACTTATTCAACAGTCTTCAGGAATATCTCAGATGTAGATCCTTTAGGGTAAATTGGCTATGGCAATTTCACCTTAAGTGAGGCTTTCTTCTCTCTGGAATACCTCAGCTGTCCATAGACCAACTTATTGAATTTGTATTAGATACTCAGCTGCTCTGCCTCAGTGTTGGAGGCTGGCCACAGTTCCATTCAGGCCACTGTTTGAACTCCTCTAATCCTTCTAGGCAAAAGCTGTACCACAGGGTTTAGTTGTTGGCCTTTTGCTGCTTTGCTGAGGCTTTCTGTGCTCATCAGTTTCTTTCTATCTCAGGGAAAGCCGGCCGAAATTTTTCAGCTCTGTTTGAGATCAGCTTTTCAGTACACCAGCATTTTCTCCATCAGATGATACAACCTGCCTTACATCACATCATCTCTAGCATGGGAACTCTCGGGCTCCACCCACTTCATCATTAAATAGGGTCTCTCCTCTCTCCTCTTTTCACCTGGCTTCAGCCTAATCTGGGCTCCACCCTCTTCATAGGGCTATTAGCAGCTGAAAACAATTCCAGGCCATAAACCTTGTTTTTAATCCATATGCTGCTATGTCAATTGCCCACAGCCAAGTTGATCTTCATGCTCTGTATTAAGAGACTGTATCAGAAGCCCTTAGATATTCACTAAATCTAATTTATATTAATCAAACTCCCCTTACAAGGCTTTTTCATCATTTAATGAGATGATCATATGGGGTTTTTTTCTTTCAGTTTGTTTATATAGTGGATTACATTGATGGATTTTCATAAGTTGAATCATCCCTGCATCTCTGGGGTGAAGCCTACTTGATCATGGTGGATGGCCTTTTTGATGTGTTCTTGGATTCTCTTTGCAAGTATTTTATTGTATATGTTTGCATCAACGTTAATAAGGGAGATTAGTTTGAAATTCTCTTTCTTAGTTGAGACTTTGTGCAGTTTAGGTATCAGGATGACTGTGGCCTCATAAAATGAGTTTGGCAATGTTCCTTCTGTTTCAATTTTGCAGAATAGTTTGAAGAGCATTGATGTTAGCTCTTCTTTGAATATCTGGTAGAACTATGTGCTGAAACCATCTGATCCTGGGCTTTTTTTGGGAGGGGTGGGGGTGGGAGACTTAATGACTGCATCTATTTCTTTAGGGTTGATAGGTCTATTTAGATTGTTTTTCTGATCTTTATTTAACTTTGGTAAGTGGTATCTTATTGGATAATGGATATGGAAATGAATAAGAAAATTATTCATTTCGTTTAGATTTTCTAGTTTTGTGGGGTCAGGTTTTTGAAATAAGACCTAATGATTCTTTGGATTTCCTAAGTGTCTGTTCTTATGTCCCCCTTTTCATTTCTGATTTTGTTAATTTGGATGTCTGCTCTCTGCCTTTTAGTTAGGTTGGCTAAGGGTTTGTCTATGTTGTTGATTTTCTCAAAGAACCAACTCTTGGTTTCATTGATTCTATGTATTGTTCTCTTTGTTTCTATTTTATTGATTCCATCCCTGAGTTTGATTATTTCCTGCCATCTACTCCTTCTGGGTGTGTTTGCTTCTTTTTATTCTAGAGCTTTCATGTGTTCTGTTAAGTAGCTAGTATGAGATCTCTCCAATTTCTTTATGAAGGCACTCAGTTCTATGAACTTTCCTCTTAGCACTGCTTTCATTGTGTCCCATAAGTTTGGGTATGTTGTGTCTTCATTTTCATTGAATTCTAGAAAGTCTTTAATTTCTTTCTTTATTTCTTCCTTGACTCAGAGGTCATTGAGTAGTGAGTTGTTCAGTTTCCATGAGTTTGTAGGTTTCTGTTGTTGTTGTTGAAGTCCAACTTTAATCCATTGTGATCTAATAAGATACAAGAGGTTATTTCAATTTTTTTTTTTTTATCTGTTGAGACTCTTTGTGGTGGAGTGTAAGGTCAGTTTTGGAGAAGGTTCTGTGAGGTGTTGAGAAGAAGGTGTATTCTTTTGTGTTTGGGTGAAATGTTCTGCAGATATGTGTTAGGTACATTTGAGTCATAATGTCTGTTAACTTCATTATTTTTCTGTTTGGATGATTTGTTTCTTTAAGGGTTTTATTCATTTCCTCTTTAAAGGCCTCCATTGGTGAGGGTGGGGTGTTGAAGTCTCCCACTATGAATGTGTGGGGATCAATGTGTGATTTAAGGTTTAGTAATGTTTCCCTTACAAATGTGGATGCCCTTTCATTTGGGACATAGATATTCAGAATTGAGATGTCCTCTTGATGGAATTTTCCTTTGATGAGTATGAATGTTCTTTATCCCTTTTGATTAATTTTGGATAGAAGTCTATCTTATTAGTTATTAGAATGGCTACTCTAACTTGCTTCTTGGCTCTGTTGGTTTGGAAAATCTTTATCCAGCCCTTTCCTCTGAGGTAAGGTCTATCTTTGATGTTGAGGTTGAGGTATGCTTTTTGTATGTAACAGAATGATGGGCATCCATTCTGATTGTCTGTCTTTTTATTGGGGAATTGGGTCCATTGATGTTGAGACATATTAAAGTCCAATGATTGTTAATCCCAGTTATTTTGATCTTGGTGTTGGTAGAATGTGAGTGTGTGTGTGTTTAGCTTCTTTTGGTTTTGTTGGTGTGAAATTACTTATTTACTGTGTTTTCTTGATTGTAGGTAACCTTGTGTTGTAGTTTTCCTTCTGGTATCTTCTGTAGGGATGGATTTATAAGTAGATATTTTTAAAATTTGGGTTTGTCATGGAATATCTTGTTTTCTTCTATGGTGATTGAAAATTTTTCTTGGTATATTAGCATGGGTTCTCATCTGTGGTCTCTTAGAAGCTGCAAGATATCTTCCCAGGCCCTTCTGGCTTTTAAAGTCTCTGTTCAGAAGTCTGGTGTAATTCTAATAGGTCTGCCTTTATATGTTACTTATCCCTTATCCCTTGCAGCTTTTAATATTCTTTTTTGTTCTGTACATTTAATGCTTTGATTAATATGTGGCAGGAGGATTTTCTTTTTTGGCCCAATCTATTTGTTCTGTAAGCTTCTTATACTATTATAGGCATCTCTTTTTTTAGGTTAGGGAAATTTTCTTCTATGATTTTGTTGAAAATATTTTCTGGGTCTTTGAGCTGGGAATCTTCTTCTATTACTATTATTCTTAGGTTTTGTCATTTCATAGTCTCCCAAATTTCCTAGATGTTTTATGTCAGAAACTTTTTAAATTTACCATTTTCTTTGACTAATATATTAGTTTATTCTATTGTATCTTCTACACCTCAGATTCTCTTTTCCATCTCTTATAATCTGTTGGTGATGCTTGTGTCTATAATTCCTGTTCTCTTAGTTCTTCATCTCCAGGATTGCCTCAGTTTGTGTTGTCTTTATTGCTTCTCTTTCCATTTGTAGGTCTTGAACAGTGTTATTTATTTCTTTTACCTGTTTGATTGTATTTCCCTGTGTTTCTTTAAGGGATTTATTCATTTCCTCTTTAAAGGCCTCTATCATCTTTATAAGATTGGATTTAAGGTCATTGTATGGTGCTTTAACTGTTAGGATATCCAGGGCATGCTGTAGGAGATAACTGGCCTCTGGTGATGCCATATTGTCCTGACGTTTGTTGATTGTGTTGTTACACTGGCCTTTAGCCATCTGGGTTTTGAGGCTGTTATAGGTTTAGATGCTGATTTATGAGTTTAACTTTGTTGAATGGATGTTTTCTCTTTTGTTTTCAGTTTCCTTTCTGTCTTCTGGCCTGAGTGGACTGGTATTCTGGTGACTAGCGAGTCTTTAGGTCCAGTGGTATTGTCTCCCCTGGGGTTTTGTGACCTCTGGGGTCTCTAGTACCAGTGTGGCCTGGATTCTCTGGTGCCAGAGTGGCCTCCAGGAAAGCAGGAAGAGTTGTGGGCTAGAAAATGGAGTCTGGAGGTGGGGTGCAGTTAAAGGCTGTTGGTTGTGTTTTAAGGAGACTTGATGGGCACGGGCTTGGGGCAGGATCTTAGCTGGTTGTCCCTGTGCTGGCAGGCCTCCAAGAATGCAGATAGCATTGTGGGCTGGAAAATGGAGCATAGAGAGTAGGGTGCTCTTTACCAATGTTAGGTATACTTTAGAGAGGCTTGGCAGGTTGGGGATTGGGGTACATGACCTTAGTTGGTTGTCCCTGGTGCTGGCAGGCCTTCAGGAATGAGAGCAGAGTTGTAGGCTGGATTTAAACCTACAGTTGTTTACAGTAAGTATGTTCTGATAGGTTTTCAGTGTTGAAACATTACTCAGTAAGAAGCTTCATTTATGGCAATGAGAAAATGTTCCTTCAGGGAAATTTACATACTCAGTTTTTGCCCTTTGCAATTTTACAGCTCTATTCAAAGCAGAACAGAAGGCAATGCAAACCTCACAGACACAGAGAAGCATGAACCTAAACTTCACAGCTACAACAGAGCCCAGCTTTCAGCTCTCTCCCACTGGAAATGTTTGTAAGAGTTTGTAAGACTCAGTGGAATTTTTCTGCCAAAAGAAAACTGATAACACCAATGCAAAATTTATGTCAGCTAGAGTGAAGCTCGGGCCATTCCTGAGTGGGCTTAGCACTTTTCTCTAATTTCAGCTTTCCGGTGTGATTCTTAATGTTAATGTATTGAAATATTTACCCGTTTAATCAACTTGTGCTTGGTTGCGTATGTACATAATAAAGGGAATTAATTACAAAAGAAAACAAAGTTTATAATTCACTAAAATGGGCCTGGGGCTCTCACTCCCAACAATGATTGGTTTTACACACAATGTTTTCTCCAGGAGCATTTGGACTTCAGCCTAGTGTCCCAAACAGCAGAGGAAAAATGAAACTTCAACCCAACTATAAACCAATCTCTCTTGAGCACTGCCAACATTTCCATGGAATGAAAGAATATAGGTGTTTTTTTAAAACCCAACCTAATCCCAGATGTATGAGTCCCATTGTACAAAACAAGAAACATGAAAATCTAAGACAATAATCCTCTAAAAATTATTAGACTTCATCAAGAATGAATTAGATGATAGCTGAGAAAAAGAATTCAAAAGAATGACATTAATTATGTTCAAAGAAATCAAAAAAAATTCTAAATGAATTCTAAGAACATACAAATGCCTGAATAAAACAAGGAAGTCAGTACAGGAAATGTAAGTGAATTTAACCAAGAGATGGAAATAGTGGGAAAAAAATCTCTGAAATGTTGGAAATGAGAATTTCTATGTTAAACAAAAAGCTTCATCAAAAACCTGTATAAGGGGAGATTAGGATATCAGAGCTTGAAGACAAAGTAGAGAATGGAGAACAATCAGATAATGACAAAGATAAATTAATAAAATAAAAACAATATTTGGGATCTACAGAACACTGAAAAGATTAATCTAAAGACCATGGCTTACAAAAAAGACAAAGTTTCATGTTAGCATCTTCAATTAATATCATAGCAGAAAATTCCCAAAGCTTATAGAAGATCCCATTTGTATTCATAAGGTATTTTGGACATTTATCACTCAAAATAAATATATAGAACAAAGAAAGTATATTGAAAGTGCAGGAGAGAACAAGTCATATACAAAAGCACAGCCCTCAGAATAACAGCAAAGTTTTTTTTGTTATTTAAATACTTTATTTTTTTTCTTCAAGTTACATCTCAGTAACAAACCCCTCCCTATTCCCCCTTCCTAACCTGCCCTTCCACCCTCTTCCCCCCAGAAGTTTCCCCTTTCAGTCCAACAGATGGTTCCTTCTCTTATAACAGTAAGTATTATACAAAACAATAGATATAAATATGCCACATTTATGAGAGTAAATTGGCCCAGTATACCTTCCCAATGTCCAGTTTATACATATTTGGCCCCTGACTTTAACATTCTACTATCTAACCAACTCCCTGAGTTTAAAGGTCTATATGTGACTCAACATTCATACTATCTTGCAACACACTTTTAAGAGTATCTTCTTAGATCTATAACACCCTCTTGATTCCTAAACAGTTCAAAATTTAACTATGAGACTCTAGCTGTCTATTCTTCAACCACCTCAGAGACCTGAGAGGGATAAATATATTTGCTTATATAGGAAGTGCAGAGCCTGCAGCTTCCAAAACTAAGAAAGAACATACCAGTAACTGCCTGGACAGTTCCCATTTTCTCTCCATACATTCCAGCATCAATCTTCAGCCTTTGGGTCCTGTTTCTCTGACAGACATTTGTTGTAGAGCAGGGATTATGAAGGACTTACCTACCCTGTCTTGGCAGAGTTAGGCTGTCGACTTCCCTGCTACCAAGTTTTGTCCTTTTTGGACAGCAGTCTGTCTGCAGTTGGTGCAAGGGGTTTTTTCATGCCAAGAGAAAGGCTTGCCACTAATTCAACCATCTTACAGTGGAGGTTCTTCGATGCTTATCTTCTACTTGGAGTAGAATAGGGGGTGCTGTCAGGCGCTGATATGTCTCGATATCAAAAAAAATCTTGATTTAAGATAACATCTTTGAATTCCATATTCTGCAGATCTCTAGGGGTTTTTGAAGATGCCCTATCCATCTCTTGTATTTAGATAAGCAAATGTTGCTTGTCTCTTAGCAACTTGATTACTGGGTAGTTTAGAGAATATCTGTGATAGACTGTCATAGTAGCTAACAAAGTGACATGTTTGCATGACTAGGAGTTTGTTTTAACTATCCTAGACCGTTTTAGACGGTTGGTATCAAGAGGTCAGAGCTTCACATTTTATTTTTAAGTATCTCTAGGTATGATACCATTAGGAAGCGTTACCTTTAAATTTGTATCAATATACAAAGATCTATTCAATTGTGGTTAAATATACTCTTAATTATGTATCAATATACCAAGATCAATGCCTATGTAGCCCAATATAATCTTAATATTACGTCCATATGCAAGGGTCAATACCATTGTGGCCAACTATAATCTTAATTTTGTATCAATATACAAAGATCAATACCGATGTAATCCAATACAATCTTATTTTTGCACAATAAACAATGGTCAATACCACTTTAGCCAAATAAACTACTAATTTTGTATCAATATACAAAGGTATAAGGGCATATTCAATAATCTGTCCCTTCTTCTTGGACCTTCCTGTACTATGTCTATATCTCTTTTTTCTCAAGCCCATGCACTCCTACATAGGAGAGGAAGAAGGATACAGAAAAGGAAAAGTAGGAATTCCCTGGGGCTAACCTCCAAAACCCATTAAGACAGGACCATTTATCAGCTTGTAGTCTCTTCCCCCACATAACAGAGTTTTAAGTTATCCTTCAAATAACCAAAAAGAAGGGCGGAGAAACACCCTCCCCACCCTCTGGGCATGGGACGTCGCTCTCTTAAAGTGACTTCCTGCTGATTTGGGTCGTAGTAGACCTGTTTGGGGCCTGAACCCAAATGGGAAAAAATGATTAAAAATGTTAGTACACTCTTTTTATGTTCAGTCCTTCTGTTCTCAGCTGTTTAGATGACCTAAGGGGTTTGTAGGCAGAAGCTGATCTTGCAGGTTTCACTGAGGTTCCTGCCGGGGCATTGTGTAGAGCTGAGCGGTCCCAGTGACATTGGATTGCTGTGGTGGTTGCAGGCCCCCGATGGAGACAGCTATTGAGGAAGTCTGCCAGGCAGAATCAACTGGGTCACTCGTCCTCCTTGGTGCCTGATTCTGCTCTCTGCTGAGGATTCCGCTGTCCAGCCGTCCCCGGGCTCCCCTAATGGACGCTTCGATTCTCCTGGAACGATAAGAACAGAGCCCTGCCCCAATCCCAACCCTAGGACAATTGCCCTCTTTTTTTGGGGGGGGATGGGGGGGGCTAGGTAGTACTTCTCCTGAAGCTAATTTGGCCTTCTGACAACATACAAAGCGTTATCTTTCAATCCGGGTTAAAGAAGAAATCATTCTGTCACCTTGGAGCTAAACCAGCTCTGGTGTATATATTTTGAGATCCCAAAGGACAATCTGCCTGCACCGAGAAGGCCTTTTGTAAGTAGCCTCCAAACCTAGGTCCCTCCAAATCCCATGTGTGTGTCTCTGAACTCTAATTATTGGGATCAGTGACCTGTGTTTCCCATCTGAAGGGATCAAAGATGTGTTCCACCACTCCTGGATCGAAGTCTTTCTCTATTTAGAGTTTGCCCTGCATCAGGCTGACCCTGAGTTCCGGGATCTGCCCGTTTCTGTCTCCAGTGTGCTGGGAGCTGGGACCAAGGGTGTACTCTTCTTGAATGGTGGGACCAAGAGTATGCACCCTCACCACCCCGCTCCGTATGACTCCAGAATACATAAGACCACCAACTCTACGGTGTCCCCCCCCCCATCTCCACTGAAGTCAAAGGAGGCATGGGCCAATACCACAATTCTCTTGTATTTTACCTTAGATCCACGTCTTCTCTACACCTGGAGGTCTGCAAAACCAGGCCGAATGGCTGTATCCTCTGTTCCATTCACAGTGTTTCAGCCCTGCCCCTGCCTTTTTTTTTTTTTTTTAAGTTAATAAATTTATTTGTTTGTTGCTTCAGGTTACATCCTTATCATATTGTCCTCTTTTCCCGCTTCTCAGCCCCACCCTCCCATGCTCTACCCCCTGACCCTTCCGTCTTGTTCCTCTGGGGTGGAGTGTCCCTGCCTAACATTCTCTCACCACAGATCAGGAGTCATATGAGGGCCAAGAGCCTCTTCATTCACCGGGGGCCTACGAGGCAGTACTGCCAGTGAATGGTGTCTCATTGCTGCTGGGGGAATACTAAAAAAAAGACCAACAAACATACAAACCCACAAAAACAAAGAATATCAACAAAAAAAAAAGAGAGGAAAAAGAGAAGGGAAAAGGAAAAAGAAAAAAGAAAAAAAGAAGGAAAAAGAAAAAGATTAAAAAAATTATGTCCTTGTTCCTTTTGATGTGTTGGTTGTCATACAGATATCCTGTTCGATATAGTTAAAATCCTACTATAAGTGAATAGATGTCATGTGCATCCTTCTGAGACTGGGTTAGCTCACTCAGGATGAGCTCCTCTAGATCCATCCATTTGGTTGCAAATTGCATGATTTCATTGTTTCTGATATCTGAGTAATATTCCATTGTATAGATGTACCACAATTTTTTAATCCATTCTTCAGTTGAGGGACATCTGGGTTGTTTCCAATTTCTAGCTATTACAAATAAGGCTGCTATGAACATAGATGAGGAGACTTCCCTATATCTCTGTGAGAGGTCCTTTGGGTGTATACCCAGAAGTGGTATGGCTGGGTCCTGAGGCACGGTTATTCCTAGATTTCTAAGATATCGTCAGATAGACCTCCATAGTGGTTGCACAAGCCTGCACTCCCACCAGCAATGGAGTAGGGTTCCCCTTTCTCCACACCCTCGCCAGCATGCGCTATCATTTGAGCTCTTTATCTTAGCCATTCTAACAGGTGTTAGGTGGAATCTCAGGGTTGTCTTGAGTTGCATTTCTCTGATGATTAAGGATGTTGAACATTTCTTCAGGTGTCTCTCAGCCCTTAGGGATTCCTCCTTTGTGAATTCTCTATTTAGCTCCATCTCCCATTTTTTGATTGGATTATTTGGTTTCTTGGCATTAAGTTTCTTGAGTTCTTTGTAGATTTTAGATAATAGCCCTCTATCAGATGTGGGGTTGGTGAAGATTTTCTCCCAGTCTGTTGGTTGCCGTTTTGTTCGAATGACAGTGTCCTTTGCCTTACAGAAGCTTTTCAGTTTCATGAGGTCCCATTTATTGATTGTTGATCTCAGATCCTGAGCTGTTGGTGTTCTGTTCAGGAAGTTGTCACCTGTGCCAATGAGTTCTAGGGTTTCTCCTACTTTTTATTCTAGTATCTTTAGTGTTGCTGGCCTTATGTTAAGGTCTTTGATCCACTTGGAATTAAGTTTTGTGCAAGGTGATAGGTATGGGTCTAATTTCATTCTTTTGCAAGTGGACATCCAGTTGGACCAGCACCATTTGTTGAAGATGCTGTCCTTCTTCCATTGTGCGTTTTTGGCTTCTTTGTCAAAGATTAGTTGGCCATAGGTGTGTGGATCCATGTTTGGGTCTTCAATTCGATTCCATTGATCCTCTGGTCTGTTTCTATACCAGTACCATGCTGTTTTTATTACTGTTGCTCTGTAGTACAGCTTGAAATCTGGGATGGTGATACCTCCAGATGTTTTTTCATTGGACAGGATTGATTTAGCTATTCTGGGCTTTTTGTTGTTCCATATGAAGTTGAGAATAGCTTTTTCCAGGTCTATAAAGAATTGTGTTGGTATTTTGATGGGACTTGCATTAAATCTATATATTGCTTTTGGTAGGACAGCCATTTTTATTATGTTGATTTTACCTATCCATGAGCATGGGAGATCTTTCCATCTTCTAAAGGCCTCTTTCATTTCTTTCTTCAGGGGCTTCAAGTTCTTGTTATATAGGTCCTTTGCATGCTTGGTTAGAGTTACCCCCAGGTATTTTATGTTATTTGTGGCTATTGTGAAGGGGGTTGTTTCCCTTATTTCTTTCTCGGTATATTTGTTTGTTGTATAAAGAAGTGCTTCTGATTTTTTTGAGTTAATTTTGTATCCAACCACCTTGCTGAAGTTGTTTATCAGCTGTAAGAGTTCTTTGGTGGAGTTTTTGGGGTCGCTTATGTATACTAACATATCATCTGCGAATAGGGATAATTTGACTTCTTCATTTCCAATTTTTATCCCTTTGATCTCCTTTAGTTGTCTTATTGCTCCAGCAAGGACTTCAAGTACTATATTGAAGAGATATGGTGAAAGTGGACATCCTTGTCTTGTCCCTGAGTTTAGAGGAAATGCTTCAAGCTTCTCTCCATTTAATTTGATGTTGGCTACTGGCTTGCTGTATATTGCCTTTATTATTTCTAGGTATGGTCCTTGTATGCCCGTTCTCTCCAGAACTTTTAGCATGAAGGGGTGTTGGATTTTGTCAAATGCTTTTTCTGCATCTAGCGAGATTATCATGTGGTTTTTTTCTTTCAACTTGTTTATGTGGTGAATTACATTGATAGACTTTCGTATATTGAACCATCCCTGCATTCCAGGGATGAAGCCTACTTGATCATGGTGTATGATACTTTTGATGTGTTCTTGAATTCGGTTTGCTAGTATTTTATTAAGTATTTTTGCATCTATGTTCATGAGGGAGATTGGTCTGAAGTTCTCTTTCTTTGTTGGGTCTTTGTGTGGTTTAGGAATCAGAATGACAGTGGCCTCATAGAATGAGTTTGGCAGTGATCTTTCTGTTTCTATGTGGTGGAAGAGTTTGAAAAGTAATGGTGTTAGTTCCTCTTTGAAGGTCCGGTAGAATTCCGTGCTAAAGCCATCTGGCCCTGGGCTTTTTTTGGTTGGGAGATTATTAATGACTGTTTCTATTTCCTTAGGTGTTATTGGGCTGTTTAAGCTGTTAATCTGATTTTGATTTAGTTTTGGTAGGTGGAATTTATCGAGGAAATTGTCCATTTCGCTTAGGTTTTCAAATTTAATGGAATATAGATTTTTAAAGTAATGCCCGAATATTTTCTGGATCTCCTCAATGTCTGTTGTTATTTCTCCCTTTTCATTTCTGATTTTGTTGATTTGTGTTCTTTCCCTTTGCCTTTTAGTTAATTTGGCTAGGGGTCTGTCTATTTTGTTGATTTTCTCAAAGAACCAACTCTTGGCTTCATTGATTCTTTGTATAGTTCTTTTTGATTCTAAGTTGTTGATTTCAGCTCTAAGCTTGATGATTTCCTGTCTTCTGCTCTTCTTGGGAGTGTTTGTTTCTTTTTTTTCCAATTCACCCAGCTTAGCTGTTAGTTCACTAATATGAGCTGTCACAATTTTCTTTTTGAAAGCACTTAGTGCTATGAACTTTCCTCGTAGCACAGCTTTCAATGTATCCCATAGGTTTGGGTATGTTGTGTCTTCATTGTCGTTGGATTTTAAGAAGTCTTTGATTTCCTTCTTTATTTCTTCCCTGACCCAGTGGTCATCCAGTAAGGAGCTGTTCAATTTCCATGTGTGTGTAGGCTTTCTGTTGATTCTCTTGCTGTTGAAGACCAGCTTTATTCCGTGGTGGTCTGATAAGATACAAGG